>JABUQX010136460.1:0-19555 GCA_015478945.1 Trachelipus rathkii
CCGATATATAAAGGTAAAGGAGATGCTGGAAGCTGTAATAATTATAGAGGCATTTCACTGATGGACCATCTGGCGAAAAATATACGAAAGAATATTGGAGAGGAGGCTGAGAGAGAAGGTAGAGCCGGGATACCGGAGAATAACAGTACGGGTATAAAAGAGGAAGAGGAACGACGGACCTCTTATTCACACAGAGATGGTCTCTGAGAAGATGCTGGAATATGGCAAGATATTCTTTGTATAGCGTTCATCGACCTGCAAAAGGCATTTGATTCGGTGCCAAGGAAAGCCTGGAGAGCTATGGAGAGGAATTATGGAGTGAGGGGTAGATTAAAGAGGGCAATAGAAAGTATGTATGAGAAATGCAGTTGCAATGTTAGAACTGAGTGCGAGAACGATAGATGGTTTGAGGTGAAAACAGGAGTGAAGCAGGGGAGTGTTTTATCTCCACTGCTGTTTATTTTATATTTAGACGTGGTGATAAGGAAAGTGAGGGAGAGACTGAGAGAATTTGAAGGGGACATAATGGCATATGCGGACGATCTGGCATGTTGGAGCGAGAGAGAGGAGACGATTCGAGAGGTGGTGGAGTTGTTTACGGAGGAGTTGGAGGAAGCAGGGATGAGGATGAACGTACAGAAGACAGAGATATTAACAATAACCGGAGGAAATGAGGAAGGGATGAGGATGGTGGTGAAAGGGGAGGAGGTGAAGGCGATAAATACCTGCAATTATCTCGGAGGATGTTTTAACAGAAGGGGAGGAAGTGGAGGAGAGATTGCGCGAAGAATGGAAAGTATGGATTAGTTATGAAAGCAATATACCCCATGATGAAAGATAAACATCGGAATAGAGGTTAAAAAAGTGATTTTTAACAGAATCCGACACTGCTGTACGGAGCGAAAACATGGACAACAACGAGAAGAGAGGAGAGTAGAATACAAGCGGCGGAGATGAGGGTATTAAGAACTATGATCGGAAAGAGTAGGAGAGACAGAATATGGAATGAAGTAATTAGAGAAGACATGGGTGTGAAGAAGATGATACTGAAGATAGATGTGGGGAGATTGAGATGGTGGGGACATCTGAGAGGATGGAGCAGGACAGAATGCCGAAAAGAAGATGGAAATGATACCTGAGGGCAGAAGACCAAGGGGAAGACCGAAGAAAAGATGGGCGGAGTCGGTGGAGGACTCTCTGGAAAGATGTCAGCTACCAAAAATGAGAGTGCTAAAGAGAAGAGGAATAGTGCAGCAAAGGGCTGTCTGGAGAAAGACGCTTGCGCGGCTGACAGGATGAAGAATCCTTCCTGGGAGAGGAAAAAAAAGATATATATATATATATATATATATAGGGAATATATATAGCAGTTAGTTATATATATATATATATATATATATATATATATATATATATATATATATATATATATATATAGGTAAATATATGTATAAATATATATATTTATATAAAAAAGGTGTGTGTGTGTGTCACATAGGGCTTATGGTTCCTTCTACATGCTAACAGAGTGAGCTACGGGAGTTCCTACAGTTGACGACGGTTCCTAAGCATAAGAACCTCCTTCGGTGTGTTTAATGGAAAACGTAATTAACTGTTTGAACTTGCTCATTAAACTCCTGAAGAACCAGATGAACACAGTTAGGGTAGATGTTAAAAAATGTACGGGACTACGCAGAAGACAAAAAGTGTCTGTAGACCAGAAATGACCCACCCAATTAATTGTGACAGAAAAGTTTTACGTGATATAAATGAACCCTAATTAAATTAGTTTTGTTGTTTGTAACAAAATATGTAAATGTTGCTGTGCCAATTTGAATTACGATCTCCTCTGCTGACGACAGTTATTAACGATAAGTGACAGCGTGCCAAAAAAAAAAGAATCTTGTCGGTACGAAGAGGACCAAGGTCCTCCTAGTAAGAAGTCACGTTCGGTAATGTTTAGTTAAAAGAATATGTCTTCAATTAACTAGTTTTCGAAATTTCAAATATAAGATTGAAAGCAAAAAAAATATTCAACCTTATAAGTGAATAATATTTATATTAAGTAAATACTAGAATTTATTATTTTAAATGATTATAAACATTCATACTATTTAGATAAAATTTATCAACGAATGTAACTGTTATATTTTATTTATCTGTCAATATTAAATAAATGTTGTTATCAATTTTAATAAACTCGATATTTGAAAATAAAAAGTTTTATTGTACCAAAAATTAATTAGGGTTTCGAAACTTATTTGGTTAACGATATTAACTTATTTGATTAACGATATTAACGATATTATTTTTGTTGATACTATCAACGATATTTTTAATGATGAAACTGTCATGGAGTATTAATTGTAGTTGAAAGAAACACCGTTAAAAACTCCATTACAATGTTATGATATGACATGCAACTACTAAAGCAATAATAATAATAATAATAATAATAATAATAATAATAATAATAATAATAATAATAATAATAATAATAATAATAATAATAATAATAATAATAATAATAATAATAATAATAATAATAATAATAATAATAATAATAATAATTATAATAATAATAACTGGAGTGAAAGCTAGTCTGTTTTTTCACATAGACATTTAGATTTCTTTCCATTCATATTTGTAGGAATACAATAACTCTTGGTAGATATAAAATTAATATAGACCAAGAGAAACTTTCTCCAAAATTTTTCTATCTCCGATCTCAATCAGCAACTCCGATTAATATTATCACTCGATGTGGATGATTTCCGATACAAGAGAATAAAAAGCAAATTTTTACTGAGGGTAGGCTAATTATTACTACTTGAGAGACCATGAAGTGGTATATCGATGGGAATCTAATGATTTGCCCCGCAACCAAACAAAAACAAAAAAAACAAGGGGAATGTAATACAGTATTACTACTAATATAACGACCACTTATACAATACTAAACTCTGGGCGGGGAATTACTACAGGCGCGGGAAAAAAAAAAAATCTTAAAAAGTTTATTGTGAAGGGGAATGGCCGGGAAAAAAAAAAATGCCCCAGAAATCAAAGTCCACTAAATGTTTGTAAATCTTGAAAAGTGAAATAAGTTTGAGAAGTGAAGACAAAAGGAGATTTGTAAAGATGTTAGAGAGTATAGAAAGATGAGAAAGAGACATGAAAGAGTAAGAGAGTAGAGATGATGTAAGAGAAGAGATGAGAGAGATAAGCATGAGAGTGAATGAGATTGAATGTGATAAGTTTGTTGAATGCATTTAAGAGAAACAGGATTGAGGATGAACGTAGATAAGAAAAAGGATCTGATTATTAATAGAGAAGAAGATGAAGATAGATAGAAGAGGTTAAGATAAGAGAAGAAAAATAACACAAAATAAGATAGATGATGAAAAAGAGATGTACAAGTATTTTTAAAATGTTCTTTATATTCTCAAAAATCTCACGTGTTTTATACTCACCACCTCACACAAAAAAATAAAAACTAAAAAAAAAATAAACGTTTTTAAATAATTATACACTATTTTTTTATTTAACCATTTTAATAAATACATAAAGGAATTATGATGAAAAAAAAAAAACATGAAAAAAATTCATCCTCCATTTCAAAATTATTATAGGAATTTGGCAATCTTTTTTTTTTTTTTTTTTTTTTATTTATTTTAACAATACCCTGAAACATATAATACACAAAGCATTAAAAAAAGCAAAAAAAAGAAATTTCTCTTCAGGCACAAACTACGGGGGGCTAACATAGACATATTAGATAAAATATCCCCCCCAACCAATCCCCATCTTGCACCAATCTTACTAGTATAGAATCTCCTTGGCTAGCAAACCACAGTCAAAATAATTTTCAAGAAAAATTCTTCCATAATATTATTTTAAAATACTATAAGTATCGCTAATATATATCTTTTTAGATTCTTAATTCGCGAGGCAAAGGCAGCGCGCGGCTCTCTATTCTACCCAACATCCGAAATAAAAAAAAAAGAACTATATAAACTTTAAACTAAATAATATTTATAATATACTACGAAATATATACTCCATAAAGAACATACTACAAAAAAGTGTTCCTATGTATACAATCTTGATAATACAATATAATAGTTTTGTTTTTTTATTATTAGGCGCGAAGGAACGTACGACTTATGATAGCCATGCTCTATACGAGGGGAAGACAATAACCGCCTTGGAACACACAGGACATAAAAAAGGTAATTTGGCTTATTCGGTTAACTTCAAAATTTTCAGTCACATAACTATAAATATACATATAAATACAATTTAACATGTAGTAAAAAACGAGAATTTTACAGATGATCATATATTATTGATTCGCGCAATGCGAGAAAACAAAAAAATTCATCTACTGGCATCAGTATCAACTATACACGTATTAAATGATCGTATAGTTCTTTAGAGGAAATATAATGAAAAATATAGTCAAACAACTTCATAGTCACAAATATTCTCATGGTGAAATGTTAGCATATGATAGTTTAATTTCTTGGAATCTTAATAACATAAAAGGGGGTCCCCGCATGTAGGGTTTTTATAGAAAAGCCGAGCGAAAAAAATCTAAGCACAACAAAAATTATTCTTATATTTTTAAAAATTTAGTTAATATAGAAAATTTTGCAGCACAATTATTAACTAACCAATTACCTAATAAATTGAAAAATATTAGCGTGAAAACAATAGAAAGCACCAAAACAACAAAGGTATGCTTTCCAAATATAGAGGCCCCTAGATGTTCTATAATTAAGGCTCACCAAGTCATTGAGTAAAATAAACAAAATAAATAAGGTAAAAATAACTTCACCAAGCCTCCTAGAAAGAGAGACCGTAATAAATATATAACGCGAAACGCTCTATTGTGTCTGACGTATTATTTAAATTACAAAAGTTTGATATTTTACTTTTGTAATTTTGTATAATATAAATAATTGTATATTTTAATGACCATACAACTGTATTAATCTGTGGAGGTCCCCCAAAGAGAGTATTAACAATATACACTTATATCAAAGAGTATAGATTTGTTTTCATCCCCCCATTTTTTCTTCCCCCTCAAGTCAAATTTTTTTTAGGTTGTTTTTCCCACCCCAGACCCGCAATTTGATCAATAAATAGGACTCAAATCCATCTTCTCAAGGACCTCTTTGAAACTGGTGAGGAGCGCAATCTAGCTCTCTAAAAACTAATATCCTCAAGTTAAAAAAATAAACCCCAACCGGGAAAATCCAAAAACCTCGGGAAGGCACATCCCCAGGGAAAAAAAAAAAATACCAATAATAAATTAAACCATATAATATCATTTATCTACCTAGATCAAAAAAAAAACAAACAAAAAACTTATAAAATAAGTTCACATCCGCTTAAAGCAAATTGGGCACAAGTTTGATGAGTCGTAATTTACAAATCAAACAACAAAACATACATATTAAAAATATCAAAGTTCCTTATAAAAAAAATCTTGGCAAAAATTTTGGCCATAAATACATAATTATTATTTAATAAAAACTTCCCAGAGTTTCTTATCATATCATTTGGTAAACTTATTTATATAACTATAAAACCTACGGGGGATTTTATATATAATGGGAATTACCTAAGAAGTGCGCTTTTTATAAATTGTGAGGAGGCAAATGCGTGGTTGTTTACTCGCTTAATAGATTCATTCTTGATTCTCGAGTATGAGGAATTTTATTTAGAGGGGTTGATTTTACTAAAAAAAATTTTATTCTAATTTTCTTTATTTATTATATTTTAAAAATAAAAGGTTTATATTTTGTTATTTTACTGTTAAAAGTCTGACGGTGAACTTAAAGTTTAATCTCTAATACTCTTAGGAAAATTGGGTGATATAGGCCTCACCTACTACCCACATACCACAAAATAAAAAAAAAAATTTCTTTTATTCCCTATCCCCCCTTTTTTTTTATTTTATATTAAAGAAACCTAATTTATTTATTTATATAAAAAATATATCTAGATTCACAAATTATATCAAAATTATTTATTTGTTTATATTATATTTTATTATTATTTATCCCTTTTAACAATATTAAATGATTTAATTTTAGCCAAATGGGTCCTATTATTTAATTTATTATGATATAAATAATTAGTAATAATAAAATACTAAATATAGCTGAAACGTAAATGTTAATTGGTTAAATATTGGTTATTATTGGTTAAATAGTAATTTATATTAAATGGCGAGTAAATGATGAAAAAGGGATTTCAAAATAAATAATTGTTAAGTATGAAATAAGGTAACTAAGCTCACTACCCCTATAGATAAAAATTTAATACCACTACCCCTTGAAATTATTTACCTTATTATACCTAGTTGGAAAAACCCAGGTATATAATAAAATAAATAAAATTTTTAAATTTATATATTAATTAAAATAATTATATATATTAATTAAAATATAAATTTAATTTTTAAATAATATTATAATACGTGCCGGTAATATTTAATTAAAAGAGATACTTATGGAAATGGGAAATTTAGCCCTTAAAAAATAGATACGGAATTATAATATTTATTAAATAATAAGTTATATATATAAAAACAACTATATTATTCACAGCGCAACAGAGCTGAAGAAATAATTAAGTTATAATTGTATAACAAGTGTAATTAATTCGCATATTCGAACGACACTTGGGAAAAAGAAAATCAGAACAAAATGAAAGCGCAGCATTTGAAATAAAATATGGAAATGTCGAAAAGACAAAGACTTAACAGACCAAAAGATCTCACAGGATATCTGTACCCTGTATTATTAATTAGTACTTCACGAGCCAATCTTTCTAACAAATTCTTTCCGCTAACCTATTTTTTCTTCCACGTTGCCACGGCGTCGCGCACCTTTTCTATTCACTACGAGCTGGATACCCTATCCCATGTTCCCCCCAAAAAAGTGATAAGATGTTTTGTTCTTCTCCTTAATTTAACCCCCCCGCTTGATATAATTTTTTCTCACCCCCCATCCTTTGGGGTTTTTCATTAAATAAATCCGCAGAATTTAACCAAATTCATTCAAATTGAGTTAAAAATAAAATAATGAACCTACACAGAATCACCATTTTATAATACCATCCTTGCTTGAACCAAATGGATCAGACCCAACTTCATCCATTTTCGCACTTAAGAAAGGAGCGAAATCACACTAGAGGGGTAGGCGCGAGTTGAGCAAAGTTCTGATCTTTTACTCGCGGAATCCAATGACAATTCCTCCTTATTTAAGTGGGTTCTTTTCCTTCCAACCTATTTCTCCCGCAACACTCTTTTATGTCTCCTCACCAAACCCATACCCAACCAAAATCTTCGTCCCTAAATTTTCTGTCACCTTCGTGGTTCCCCTCCTCTCGGAAAACTCCCCACATCAAGGTTATAATACATTTTTTTTTAGTCCTCGCCCTTACTTCTTAGTTTTACCCATTTAGGAATATATATATATATATCCACTATTCTATTACCCTGTCACTACCTGACCTTGCGGTAGTAGGCAATATATAAATATAATAAACCTTACTTCTTATTCATCTCATTCTCACTTTATAGGTACCAATAATATTACCTTTACCTTCTCATCAGTGTTATTTTATGTTTTATTATATCCCCAACCTCATATAAATCCCTATTCTAGTTTATACCTCAACACACCTGGGGGCCCGTAGTGAAAATGAACCCCCACTTTTTATATAATTATTCCCATTTAATAATGTGAGTTTTATTACACTAACCTGATATTTCCATCCCCAACCCAACCCCACTCATCCCCTTCACTGTCCTTCGTTATCCCTTATCCTATTTAAACTTTAATATACACTACTATTATATATTATATATTTTGGGGGTTTTCTCCCTTAATTCCCTCATCGAGTTCTATTTTTTATACCCTAAAACACTGGTTCCCACGGACAACATTTCCCTACCCCCATATATACCCTTTTCCCGCCTGCCTTTGGAAAATTTTACCGAACTACCCTTACTCTCCTGTTTAAAATGGCCAATTGGTTTTATTTTTATATACCCGTGCACCCCTCACCCACATCCAATAATAGCGGGGTAAAAGGGGGAGAGGGGTAATAGCAATCATACCAAACTTTATATTATTATTCCTCTTATATATCCCTTTTTGGGATTTTCAAAATTAATAATATTTAAATCTTTTTTCAAGAAAATGGGTTTTTTTTTATATATTACTGGCCTTATTTTTATCTTAACTAAGTTTCCTCATTATTGTAGCCATAAAATACTCTAGCCCTACCTATAATACATAATCCCTTTACTTCGTTATTGGATTTCCTTGCCATTCCCTCTTTCCCAAAGTGGGCCTATTATCCTCACTCTTAAATGAAATTTTTTATATTATTAAATCTTATTTAAAAATACCACTAACTAAAAAATTATATTTATTTTATACATAATCCCTCGTTCTACCATTATCCTCCAACATTTAGAAAGCGTGCACTTACTACACATTTTTTCTCCCCACGAGTGAAGAATCTTTACATTTCTGGCCCACGCTTTGCTTTTCTTCCGACGCTGACCATCCGTCTTGTCAATCCCTTCACACACTCTCAATTGACTCTCACAACTTTAAAAACACCGTGAGAACATTTAGACAAAGCTAGAATTTCATTTATATCAATTAATACGTCATCTCGCGTGTATCTTTTTGTCATACCTTCCCCAATAAATTCCAAATAAATTATTCCACAAAAATTGTCTCTTCTAGAGATTAATTAATTTTTCCTTTTCCCCCGCTCACGCGTCACTTGATTGTAGTTTTTTATAATTTCATTAGCAAAGGATTGAACTAACACAGAAAATACTCCTTTATAAAATTTAATGGCCTTTTATTCTCAAACCCTCTCAATCCCGCCCAAACCCCGCTGTCTTTTAATTAATAATACCCCACCCTCCAACAATATAACAGAGGCCGTGATACCCCACAAAATCGCACAATCACACTGACATCCCCATACACCTTACTCTACTAAACGTAAAAAAAATCTTTAGGACTCACTATGGTGACTCACTACCAAAACTTTACTCCTTTTTACCTTTATTTTATCTTCTAAACTAGTTGTGTAGGATATCAACTCCAAATATTAATTCATATTGCTGATTAAAAATACAACTCACCTTTTTGGGACTGGAGTCCACCCAAAAACATATAAACTAATGCATTTATAAAATAATAGATATATATTCGGGAATCAAGATCCAAGCCAAAAAACAAATATTACTTATAGTTTACAGCCGATAGCAGTTACCAATTTGGCACTTCTTCCTTATCTAATTCAAAGCATCTCTCTTTCTAAATATTATATATACCCTTTTTATATTATTACAATTAAAATATTTTACCAATAAAATTATTAAAGAACAAAAAAAGTAACACTCTGCAGTCACCTTCTAACTCTGTAACAATTCTGGGTTCTATATATCTAATTTTCTATACAAACAGTGTTGTGTCCTTTGAGATCAGAAATATAATTGATAACAATAAGTGCCAATCTAATACTAAAGAGAATTTTCATCACTTGTTAATTTTTACCACCAGCTATATTTTTTGAGCCATTTGCATTTCAATCATATCGATCTGGGACCCGCACATTTGCCATTCTTTCCAAAATACTATTAACCTACTTCACAATAGTAATTATGGAAAGGTATTAAATTACTGTCGATATGCAAAATAATAAAATAATTCCTCTTTAGAGTTTAGCCAATTAATGAGATTAAATACCCTAGTTGACTATTCAACGAAATAACAATGCCTGGTGGCGGAGATTCTTTGTTTATGTGTTTTTCAGAGTTACTGAGGAGAGAAGGCATAAAAGGAACGACCCGACCAAATTAATTCAAATTATATAATTAAATATCAGTTATATATAATAATAATTAATAACTAATCACCCATATTAGATACCATACCATCCCAACAATCCTACCATAATCAATAATCTAAATATATCCAAAATTATAAAATCCAGTTAATAATAATTAATTATATACATAATCAATAAAGATAAATATAATAAATAATAACTTTCCAATATAATCCCAATACCTCAATTAGCCACCAATATATCGGAAAACAACCATTACACCAAAGGAGTTAATACCTTCTCTCTGGGTTTAAAACAAAAAAATATCTAAAGTGATGCTAACTTTTCCTCCTTTCCAAGTCCCCTCCAGAATGAACAAGAGAAGTGAGGAGATGAGGGTAATATAAAAATTTATATCAATATTTCATTACCTATTTTTAATTTAAATTTAATTCCTTTTGGAAATGGTTTGCAAAATTTTTTTATCATTAAATCAAACTCGCAATAATACATATCCTTCATTTTCACTAGTACAAACTTCAGACATTTAAAAAGAATTAGTAAAATAACATTTAAAATTTGTAAAGTAATTTAATAATATAATTATATAATTAATAATAATAATTAATAATAAATTAATAATTTATAATAATATCCCATTTTAAAACTACAATCATAGATGATAATATCAAATCACACTAATAATATAATAATAATAATATAATAATACATCTCATTTCATCACCTATCTCTTTTGTCTATTGATATAACGCACACAATATATATTAATACCCTTCATTTTAGCCTAGGGTTGCGCCACCCCTTCTATTCTGTACTTTATTTTTTCTTATTCAACGCTACCTGACAAGTTCTCCAACTAAATTTTTCGCTTGGCCTCGTAGTTCTCTTTCAGAATTAGATTTCTTCGAAATAAATTGGGTTTGCCTTTGCTGTTTCCTGTCAAAATATTTTCGCACCTCTCCTCCATTTTTTCGGTCCATATAAATGCACTTCCCGCCAAATGGGGTGCAGACCGAAAAAGAGAGTGATATTCCGACAAAAAAAATTTTCAACCCTTGAGATGTTACTCCCCCCTAATAATTTTCCATGTCACAGAAAAAGAGACATTCCTTTCCTCTTCCACTATAGCGGTTTTGAGACCCACATCCACCGCCTACCTTTACCTCCTTGGTTCTTTTTTTAAAATAAATGGGGGAAAAAACTTAAACCATATTAATAATAACTCGAATATTGACTACGCAAACTTTTCTAACCTTCACTCCAATCCTGCTGAATAATAACTACATCGGAGAGTCACCACCAACATTACCATTTAAAACTTCTCGAATAACTCAACTCACACACAAACATAAACCCAACATAAAAGAGTCTGATAGTGGTTCTCTTGAAGTGACAACGCCGTCCATCATATCAGATAAAAAAAAAGTGCCTAATTAATAATTTCAACACATCAAGGTCACCATAAATTATTATATATATTCCCACATAATCCAATAATCCATAATATTTTCTTCCATAATTACACCTTCATCATTCCCAGTATTCTTCTACTCTAGAGATGAAACCTACTAAATATTAATCAGAATTTATTTATTAACATAGATTAATCCGAATCATTCCAAAATTTGGCACCCGGCAATTCTTTTTTTCAACTATTAATTACTCAAAGGGGAGTTTTCTTTTCTCTAACCTTTTTTTGAATTTAAACTAGTTTCCATAGTTTTTTTCTTGGATTAATACAACATTAATGAGAAATTAATGTTTCAATTCCTCACATAAAACACCTAGGCCCACCTAGCGCTCCCCCTAATGCCTTTTTTTCCTTTTTTTTTCCTTTTTTATTTTATTACATCTAAGTCAAAAAAAATTTCTGTTAAAGATTTCCTTCAAATGAATCATTTTTTATTTCTTCTTCCTCCCAATCCTGTTTCCTCCAGATTTTAGAAATATCTTAAACCACCAATCCTCTTACTCATCCAACCTTCCACGCCTTCTATCTCATCCTCTTTGTATACAACTCAAATTTTGTATGTCAATTTTATTTCTTATTTTTTAAGTAAATTCCTTCTCCTCTATTTGTTTGCAGTTTGCAATGCTTTCCCTTCCACCTCCCATCATTTGGTATTACCTCAACCTAACTGACATAATTTCTTTTGCAGACTGTATTGCAAACCCCGACTATATATCCTTGGTCTACAGATTAGCTTACAACTAATGTCGGGAACCCCCTCCAAAACTTTGGGTAATTTCACTGATACTTGTTTGGTACAAAAACTTTAAAAAAAACCGTTTTACATGTGATAAAAGCCTTCCGATTCTTCATCAACCCCCCATAAAAGGTTTGGTCATCCACCCTGTATCTCTATGCAACAAAATGAATCAATTATAATCTCCCTATCTTCCGTTTTAAAAACATAAGAACGTATTTACCATCTTCCTCTAAATTTCCCATCCCCACCCCCTTTAACTGCAGTAGATTTTAATCTCCTCCTTATTCTCCCTTGACTCTTAGTTAATGTTTTTGTGTGTCTCTGTTTCTTTCTTTATTTCCTCCTAAAAAATTGTAAAGATTGAATTTTTGGAAGAGCCTCCTACTTTTCTTTTCAACATATATACAGGATTTCAGAAAAATCTTCTTGCCAGATTTTAATCTTTGTCTTCAACTCAATATACTTTTCTCCTTAAACTTTAAAAATGCTATACTTACCCTTTAGTAAGAACTTTCAGAAGCAAAGATTTGGATAAATCTTTGTCCTTTGGGATTTCAAACATTATTTGATACTTTATAAAACTCTAATAACCTAAATAACACTTTTCTCCCTTATCACAACTTTACTTTTTTCCCTCTTTTGTACATATTGCCTCCTAATACTCCTGAAAGCCAATCAATTTTTCGCCTTCTTCTTTTTCCTTAATTTCTTTTCCTAAACTTTTACTTCTTCTCTCTATATTATTCTTGAATAATTGTATTTGCAATTTTTTTGCTCTTGTATTTTCCTTCAGGGTTTTTGTTTGCAAACTTGATTCTCTAATTAACTGCTTTTCCTTTACACGAATTTTACCTGGAGCTGCATTTTTATCTATCATCTGAGTTTTTTTGTTTTCCTTTTGGCAGATGGGAGGACTAAAGGATAGCCACCATCACCATAGTGAGATGCTTCCTCAAGGCAGCTAACCTTAATCTAAAAGTACCCAAATATCTATTTTTCCCATTTTTCAAAAAATCTTCAATGTACTTTTACATTCCCACTACTGTGTCCCAATATACAAATATTTTTTTCCACTTTATTTTGTACTGTTCGAAAAAAAAATTTTATAATTGATTCAACTAGTAGAATTATGGTATTCCTTATAAACAGCTTAACCATTTAATTGAGGATTACTAATTTCTCACATATAAAAATTAAAAAAATAATATGAACTACTAATAATATATGTTATAGTATTAATTATATATAATTAAATAATAATAAAAATTAATATGTTGATAAATATCACCGAAAATTACGTTATTGCTAACTGACTTAAGCATGTGTGTTTTCGCACCATTCAGGGAGTAGAAAACTCGTTTTGTTATCGAAGTCACTAATTTTATTTAATGTTACTTAATTACATTAACTTATTATTATCAAAAATATTAATAAAATCAGAAATAATAGGGGTTACACTCATATTATTATATTTGCATGATATACATTTAATGAATTTTCATAGTATAATTGAAAATCTTAATTATTTATAATAATATAAAATTTAAATATATTTCAAATCTAAATATGTATTAATATAAATGATATTATATTTATTAATTAAATATATAAATTTATAATAATATATTACAAACCTCTAAATACTATAGTATCTCAACATTTTCACTAACTATTAAACACTTTTCTATTCCGAAATGTTAAAGCACATTTACACAATTTTTTGCTCCTAATATACATATATCACCCATTAAAAAAATATCGCTTATACAACATTTGGGATAAAGATTTTTTGTAAAGAACTTTTTTTTATTATGATTTTAATTTAGACGAATCCAATAATATATTTATTAAAAAATTACTCACAGTCACCTTTGTCAATAAAACCAGCATCATGACTAAATATTCACCTATTCACAAATTTATTTATGTTTTGGGAGAGAATGGAGGAAGTTCAGGGATGTTTGGCGCTATGAAAATTTTTTGGTAGGGAAAATTTGTGCTGGGATTGTTTGTTCGAAAACAAAAATAAAAAAAAATTGGTCAATCTCAGAGGCAAGTTTTGCGGATGCGGGGCATGGAAGTATTGAAATATAATATTTGTTATTATTCCCGGACATAATGCGGGGGTAACATATAAAATGCCTCGAGGGAAAAAAAACAATTTAGTTCATAATGGCGTTTTTCTCACAAATCCACCTAATTTTATTATATTATATATATTATATAATATAATATATATTATATAATTATTTAAATATATATTATTAATATAATAATATTACATATATTTAATAAATATATATTAAATATAATAATTAATAAATATATTAATTATATATATATTATAATTATATAAATAATATATATTTAATAATATAATTTTTATATATATATAATTAAACATAAGATATAATAAAATAAATATTATATTATTATAATTTAATATATTAATTTAAATTTAATATATATTTATAAATATATACATTAAAAGATAGAGTATTAATGATTATTAAATTATATATATATTTATTATATAAAATATTAAATTATATAAAATATTAATACATTATATAAAATATTAATATATTATATAAAATATAATATATTATATACTGCATTTGCAAATATTCTTTCAATGTAATATATTATTATAAATAAAATAAAATTTTTGTTGTATGTCAACACAGGTTACGGGACGAGGGACAACACAAACCTCGAGAAAAGTGCTTTCACTATTCCTTTTTAAAATGCCACAAGGCTTTTAAAAATGGCAATAAACGCAAATTTACACCAAACACCCTCCGCCCTTATATGATAAGTACTCTTATAACAAATAGGAGAAAGTTGGATCCCTAAAACATATGTGGTGTAGACACTGAAGTATGTGGGTTCCCGAGAGACCTAGGTTTCATTATATATTTTTTTGGTTAAGTGTTTTTAAAGGCGTTTTATGTACACACATCAACTCTTTCTGCCCCCCCCCCTTTCCTGCGCTCTAAGCGAGACGTACCCCCGTTTTTTATATTTTGTGCAATTAATTTTATTATTTTTTATGTTTAAAATGCAACCAAACCCGCGCATATTTGGGGGCGCTAAAAAATAAATAACTCCCTCAAAATCATTGGAACATTAAAGATATGGATTTATGGTACCATGTGTCAAAGTTTATTTTTTTCTTCTTGGGCTAATAGTTCCTCACCCTCCGCAACCCCCGCGTTGGTGTAACCCCAAGAGAATTATTAGCTTAACAATATATCCATTCCCATTCCTATCCAACGTATGTGTACTAGGATCCATTTCATTTTCGTGTCCAGCTCCGTTGTGTGTTCTTGGTGGATTGTTTTTCAATTGATTTGCTATTATATTCTTTTTGGTCATATGCGTTCCCCCCCCTCTGGTTCTCTATATACAATCAACTACTTTTGGGGAGGCTGGTTAGATATATTCTTTCTAGTGAATTCTTTCTTATTCTAAGATTTAATTGTAGAAACCAGCAGTGTTGGTAATCTGTAGATTTTCATTTTATTTTCCACACTTTTAAATCGGGTTGGCGATTAATTATTAGACTAGTTCGGATTGAAGTATTTTTTCCAATAAACATGCAAACAAAACACAACAAAAATGAACGAAATTTAACAAATGTGTCTGTCTGTAATAGTTGTTGTGTTTTATTGCCCCTTAATAAAAAAAACTTGTTCTTGAGGATTCATCTCTGGGGCTCGCCACTTATGTACCGGCGAGTAAATGAGGTCATTAATTTTTTCCACAGAATAAGATTGCCGTTTTTTTCCCTCCAGCTCTTTAGTTTAGTATTTTTTTATATTTTAATGGTCTTTCATGTGCTTGTAGAGACCAATACAAATACAAATTTTCCATTCTGAAGATGGTTCATCCCAATTGTCTGTTTCCTTTATTCGGTTGAGATAAATAATGGTTGGTTTATCTATTCTCTGGAGACTAGAAGCTGTAAGATGTGCGTGTTTCTGCATCTTTCCCTCTTTGGATATCAATCCTTTCTTTTCCACCAATGCGTTTCAATAGCTTAATGCACGTGTGTATGATGTCATTCCCTTCCCACACTTAAGGCTAAGCCCCGATGTTAACTTTACGCAATAAGAACTGGACGTACACACAGCAAGAGGTTCTTGAGGCAAAACCATTCTCTTTCTCTCTACATCTGAACTCTGTACTTTATTCCATACCGCAAGTGTTTTTGGAATTTTGTTTTTTTGAAAAAAATTATAACAGATATAGGAAAATATCTTTCCACCGCCCCCCCCTGATTTTATTGTCTGCGAAAATTGCTCTTTCAATCTCAATCTTCTAGTGTTTCATATTATTTCAATGGGAAAATATTATATTACATAGGCAGGCTTGGGTCATTTTCTTTATAAAGTAAAATAATTTAGCTTACCCCATAACTACAAAAATTCAACATTTATTGCAAATGTTCCGAATTCAATACCCATATTACTAACTCCTGTCGCACCCATCCCGTCGCAGGACCCGCCCAAACGCCATGCGATGCGGATCCTCCTGGTTTTTTTTAAAAAAAGTCGGAGTCAGCGGATCTATGAGAAAGTAATTGTGCGTGTATCCCACTAAATTATCAAACTCTATTATATCCTTCACTTCCATAAAAAAATACCTCCTACTAGATAATAAAATAAAAATATAAAAATAAAAATAATAATTAATAATATATATACACTAGTATATATATATATATATAAGTAAATAAAAAAATAAAATGCAAAGAAATTTACTCAATAAAAATAATAATATATTACTGTTATTATATATTTAACAAAATACTGTTATTCCCCGTATAAACTCGACCTTACAGAAAACTAAAGAGGGGTAGAAGGCGCGCAATGAATGAAGAAAACACAAAGAAATCATAAAAGCATAAAACCGTATGAAGATATAGGGGAAAGTTATTATTAGCCGATGTTGGGTATTATATTATTATAGTAAAATAAATAAATAAAGACAAAAAAGAGGAGGTACTCTATTTTTATTTTCCCCCTTTGGGTTTTTAGTCCTTTCCCTCTTTTATTTATCCAGAATATAATCAACCCTGACCTTACTTATTTTATATTATTATTATATATTTAAAAATAATAAAAAAAAAAAAAAAATAACTCATTTCCCCCAAAAAAGATCAATTTAGGCATCATATTATATTATTTCCTTATTATGATAGTAGGGTAATATGTAAATATTTTATTTAAAAATTGTTTATCTAAATTAGTGACTATCAGTGTTTATCAAGTATTATCATTTTATTTTTAATACTTAATATAAATAATGTTTTTTATTATATTTTATTATTTTTTATTGAGTACATGTTCAGGAAACTCCTTGAGCCCTTTTAGCAGTAGTTTGTATTTGTAAAGAAATATATAAAAAATATAAATTCTGAAATTTTTTTATATTTTTATTATTTTAATAAGTTATTATATTCCATACAATAAGAGAAGTAGAAGTAGACATGTAAATGATTTCTATATACCCCATTATATAATAATAATAATAATAAATAATATATAATATAATATAATAATATTTATAATAATATAATATATTAATAATATATTATAAATTAATGATATATATTAAATTATATAATAATATATTATACTGTAATATATTATTAATATATTTAATATATTATTATATTATATAAATATTATAACATTATATTTAATATATAAATTTAAATATATATATATATATATTATATATATATTATATAATTAATAATATATATATATATTAATATAATATATATATAATATATATATATATACCGATAATATATATATAATATATATATATTATTATATTTATTTACTAATTAATAAATTTAATAATATAATATATATTAAATAATATATATAATATATATATAGAATATATTATATATATATTAAATAAAATAAATATGTTAAAAAAAAAATATTAATATTTAATATATTATTTGTTATTTAAATATATATATATAATGTATAAAATTACTATATATTAATAATATATATATTATATATATATATAAATATAGGGTTATATATACTATTATACCTATATATCTATCCTATATCAATGTAAGGGTATTTAAATGGGATTATAAATATATCTATACTATAATATTATATATAGTATATAATATATATTATTATATATAAAGCCAGAGAGTCGATGCCCCTGTAAACTCGCTGCCTCCGTGCTTAGGCGCGACGGAGTAACATTATAGAAAGGATGCTATCTTGTTATTATACAATTTGCATAATACGCGTAAATTCCTATTTAAATTTTCGAGGAGATTAATATGGTGGTTCACAAAAATGATGAAGAATATTACATTAGGAAAAATAACCATTATTTTACAACAAAAGAAATATATAAATAAATATTGAAACAAAAGTGTAAGAGTTAATTAAGTGAGGCCTCCATTAAAAAAGAGTTTATAATAAGACTTATGCAAGGACCAGGAAGAAATATTAGTGTGTGTTGTGTGAATTTTAGAGTTAAAATTGTTTATATTAAAGGCTTTATTTTATTGCCTTTGGCCTCTCTTAGTTACATTCTCTTTATATATAAATAAGGTGAGAATATTTTAAGTTTTTTTAAAACAATACATTATATATAGTAATTATATAAAATTATAAATTTAAATATAATAATTATAATTATAATAATTATATAATTTATATATATAATATTATATATATAAATTATCTATATATATATATATATATATATTATTACACCATTAACTTGGCTTTCGCCCTGTCAGTTAGAACCAGCATGTTCTTGTCTTACTTCTGTATGAAACACTTGATCTCCAGAGCACTCACGAAAAATATTTTCTTCTGGCGAATGGTTTCCCGATGCTCAGTCCTTGAAGTTCATATACTCTAATCCCGCCTAGGGCTTCATTAATCCTTTCAGTGGACGCTAGCATCTTCTTCTAATTCCCCTCGAACCTTCTTCCAAGAGCTCTCTAAGAGTCTAGAAGAATCGTGGCTACTTAAGCGCATAAGCCTCCGATGCTGGTCTTGGAGTAGTTCCAGCAACGAAAGGAAAGGGCCGCGGGTTGATAAGCCCTGTCGCCCTAGATTCTGAGAAGAAAATCTTCATAAGAAACTTCATATATATATATTTATATATATTATATATATAATATATATAATTATATATATATAATTAAGTATAATTTTTATATTTAATATTAATTTATTATATATATTTATTTTTTATATTATATAATCAATAAAAATATAATTATTCATATATATATTTTTATATATTGAGAGAGAGAGGAGAGAAGAGAGAAAGAAGAGAGAAGGAAAGAAAGAGAGAGAGAGAAAGAAAAGAAGAGAGTAGTAAAAAAGTACTGGAAAGAACACAAAAGAAAAAACGCGCTGAGGAGAGATATATATAAATTA
>JABUQX010136461.1:0-12500 GCA_015478945.1 Trachelipus rathkii
AAGGTGGTGAAAATTACTTGAGATTTAGCATATAATATAAAATATAAATCTTAGTAATAAAGTTGATCGAAGTGAAGTCATGTAAGTATTGTTTCAGTTTAGACATGAAATCTTGTCACTAATCCTCAATGTCTTCAAGATTTCAATGTCTAAACTGTAACAAACACATACCGTGGCATTGAGAAACACATACACACTGTATAACCGCCACAGCCAACTGCCACCACTCTCGGAAGACTTCAGGCAGAGGGTTTCTAGGCCTCCCGCACAGCAGAAGTTCAACGTGCCGTACACCTCGCCACCTGGTGCAGTTATCACCAGGGTCCCGATCCAATATAAAAATGACTGCTCGTTGGCCTGCGGTGACTATGCTCCCTTTGAACCAACCCCGGCAGACAACCTGTTTCCACCTTCCCAAAGCCCCGACTATGCTCCTTTCAGGAGAAACACTTTTGGATGTTTCGTCCCGTCCACTCCCCTGAAACCGCCTACCTGCATCCGACTGTCCCTTACGGAGTTAAGCCGCCGCGTGGATTTTCTCCGCCCGACCCCCACTGTGCCTACTCTTCTGGGCAGCAAACCTCCTTGGAAGAGCTCGCAGTTTTAAACGCCCCGGGCTGGGTCACTGACTCAGTAAAACCGCCTGCCTCTTCGGTTTTCACTATACAGCCGCTTCACCCAGACGATCCTTTTTGACAACGGTAACCTCTTTATAACATACCGACACTACCAGGAACAAATGGGCACCAATAATAATTTAAGTGGTTGGAAAACTTAGCACAACAAGATGCTCAGTATTATAGTGTGGAAAGCGTTCAATAAACTACAAACACTTAAAACAAGTGATAATGAAGGAAGTATGGGAGTGCCAGTGATACCCCTGCAATGCCCACCCAAAGCGTCCCCTATGGTGCACGACCCACTGCGATGTTGCCGTTATATTTCTTAATATGGCAGAGTTCGATATAACTCTGCTTTCAATCTCGTTGCCCAGTTGTGGGATGACTGTCAATGCTTCCTGATTCCGCGGCAATTTCCGCGGAAGTTAGGCGCTAATACACGCACTCGTTCCTTCGATATTTGGAACAGTTTTTGGTTCTTCAAGCTCACTATTGTTCAAAATCGCAGTCGGTTTTCAGACCACGACCTGGCTCTCGAGCTCACAAATGATTCACGAACTGGTTTTCGGGCTCGCAAATTGGTTTGCAGAAATCCCGAATGAGTTTCTGAGGGAGTCTCTTAATGATTTCTGAAGAAGTCCCTAATGATTTCCACCTGCAATCAAACAGCACACTAATTAAAACCCCATTGTCTAACCTAACTCTAATAACGTTTCAAAATAAGTTCCAGCTTACCCGTGAGGAACCTTGGTTTTTCCCTTGAAACTTCTTCTTCTTTCTTCTTTATTTTTAACTCTTGGATCTTCCTAAGGGCTCACGGCCTCGATCAATGATCCACCAGCATTTTAATCCCTAAACTTTAAATTTTAAAGGAAAAGAAAAAAACATGAAATGGCTTGCATTAACAGAACATCCTAACACTAAAATGATGAAAAATAATAAAGATAATAATAATAATAATAATAATAATAATCATAATAATAATAATAATAATAATAATAAAATAATCACAATAATACACACACACACAATAATAAAACCTCAAATTCCTTACAGTAAAGATAGTCCCTACTATCTTTGCTAACACTTCAATTATCTAACCTATCCCTTAAAAACCCTACATTTTCACACTCATTCACCCCGCCCATTCATCACTTTGGGAACTGGCAACACCGCAGTAAACATAAATATAAAATAAATAAAAAAAATAATCAAGTGTTTTTTTTTTTTTTTTTTTTTTTTTTTTTTTTTAGCACCACTATATATCGGTACTTTTTTTTTTTTTTAACAATTAGCACAAATTAATTTAATAACAATGCATGAAAATAAATAAATAATTAAATAAGAGTTTTCAATAATGACCTAAAATGACCATGATACAATAATAAAAAATGATATATGAAAACTCCTTCAGGTATGAGGCACTTCCAGATTTAATGGTCTTCCCGAACAATGCTCCATCGCTGCAAGAACAGCCGGTGGTAGCCGTGAATTTGTCCCTCGGCGCTACACGAGAAAGAATACCCAGTCTTCTTATGGGAGTCACATCACCTTCTGGGCGGGCCTTCATCAAACAAAATTCTTGAGCTGGCCCAACAAAAGGGAGCCAAGGGATCGAGCGCTCAGCCGCAACAGTGGCTATTTTGAGCCGTTGGGGCACTTTAAAGTCGTGTCCCTCAATCCATATGCACGGGAAGGAAGTGAACTTCCACCCTACCATCGTCGTCCCCACGGAAAAGGCAACAGTTGTTGGCCAAAAATGGGGCCACCCAACGCTACATTAAAGGGCAGCCCTTGTTGTGCCCGTTTCTTCCTCCATTCCGGCTGCAGCCTTTGCATCATTAATGACAGGGGACATTCTGAAAAGGCACCACAAGGTTAACACTTGACCCATTAACAAGAACATAAATTATTAGTCAAAAAAAATAAAAATGATGCAAGGGGAGAACATAAAAAATGGGAACCATTGACTTAAGGTCAGCAACAATCAACACATGGAAAAGCAAAACCATAGAGCAACACTCACAGGAGAACAAGCAACAAAAAAAAATATATAACCATCAGACACACAAGGCAATATATATATTTATATATATACGATACCAATATATATATATATATATATATATATATATATATATAGTGGTATATATATATATATATATATATATATATATATATATATAGTGAAAGATATATATATACCTATATATATATATATATATATATAGTATATATATATATATATATATATATATATATATGAGTGCAGGTAGTATATATAGTATATATATATATATATATATATATATATATATATATATATATATATATATATATATATATATATATATATATATATATATATATATAGATATATATATATATATATATATATATATATATATATATATATATATATATATATATATATATATATATATATATATATATATATATATATATATATATATATATATTATTATTTAACTTTTTATAAAAAAAAACTATAATTTAAAATGAATTTATTAATACACTTGAAACATAATTAAAGTTAAAACAATGTTAAAATGTTTCT
Source organism: Trachelipus rathkii (assembly GCA_015478945.1). NCBI lineage: Eukaryota > Metazoa > Arthropoda > Malacostraca > Isopoda > Trachelipodidae > Trachelipus > Trachelipus rathkii. The sequence continues at coordinate 3,199 of JABUQX010136461.1, forward strand.
ATATTCCATGAGTTAATGGTATTATTTAAAACAAATTGCAAAAGTCTTTCGCTTCATATCAAGAAGCCTCATTCGGCTGCCTCTATGTTTAAAACACCAACTCTGGAATATGACTGAACAAAAATATTTCGAAGAATCTGGTGCTGAATTTTTATTTTTCATGAGCAATGACATGGGTAGTTAAGTGGTTGAAAATATTTGTCCGTTGGATTTTATATTATGTGTATTCGAAAAATAACTTAGGAAAAATTATGAACTTGTTCTGAATTGGGGTACGATATAGCAATTACTTATTGTAAGGATATAGGGGGAGGGGGAGGGGGGGAGAGAAAGAAGATTAAGATGAGGGGGTTATATTTTGAGGATGTCTTTCATAATATAGTTGTTCAATTTTTTTGATGGTTGGAGAATGAAATTTTAAAAGCTTGTGTTGCAAATAGTCTAATTTATGTTCACCTTGCATATTATTGAAATTATTGAAATTGTGTATGCAATAGGTTTCAATTAATTTTCTTTTTTGATGGTTGGAGATGTTGATTAGATTTTGCATGGAATTGATGTTGATAGAGTGGTTGAATTGTGATCTGTGTGTGGTTAGTGATGAATTTTGAGTGTCTTTTTCTAGATCATCTGAGTGTTGACTTTTTCTTCTGGTGAAGTTGTTTGTTTCGCCTATGTATGTTTTTGTGCAATGGTTGCAAGGTATGGTGTATATACATTGTAGAGGTTCGGGGGGTGGTTTTGGTGGATGGAAGAGTTTTTTTAAAGGGAGAGCATTGGTGGAAGTGAGTGTGATGTTTTGGGGTATGTATTTTTTAAGGTTTTGTGTATTTTTTAGAGGGATGGGAAGGTAGGAGGTGTTTTGAGGATTGTTAGTTGGGGGGGGAATGGTATTGTTATTATAGTATTTTGATCTTGCTTTTTTGTAAGCTTTATTGATGATGTATGTAGGATATTGTAGTTTGGTGAACGTATTTCGGATAAGATTATTCTCTTTGTTAAGATTGATGGGAGAGCAGATTCTGAGGGCTCTAATGTATAGTGCAGTGAGGGTGGCTATTTTTATGGAAGTGGAATGCGAGGAGAACCAGTGTATGTAAGAGGGATTGGAGGTAGGTTTTCGGTATACAGAAAAGCTGAGGTTGAAAGAGTTGTGCCAAGAGATTAGTGTGTCTAAGAAAGGAAGTGTGGAGTTGTGAGGGTATTCTAATGTATATTGTATGGAAGGATGTATGTTATTAATGTGTTGTAATATGTTGGTGGGGTCTATGTTGTGTGGTAAGGATACGAAAATGTCATCAACATAGCGGTGCCAGTTGGAATTTTGGAGTTCAGGAAGAGGAAGGATGTGGTAGAGTTCTGTGAGTTCCATGTATATATTGCTTAGAGTAGGTGACAAAGGGGATCCCATGCTGAGTCCGTTTTTTTGTAGGAAGAATGAATTTTGGAATTGGAAAAAACTATGTTCTAAAGAGAGATGTATTAAGTTTAGTAGAAGTGGAAGAGGATATGAGAGCTGTATGTTGTTATTAAGAATGTGTTGTTCTAGCATATTGAGGGTTGTATGGACTGGGACAGAAGTGAATAATGAGGTGACATCAAAACTGTAAAAGTTGTGTGTGCAAGGATTTAAATTACGTATTTTTTGTATGAAGTCTATGGAATTGGTTATGTGTGTTTTAGAGATATTGTTTATGAGAGGTTTTAGTTGTGTTGAAAGCCAGGCTGACAGTTTATAGGTGGGGCAGTTGGTGTTGGAGATGATAGGACCATATCCTTCCTCTTCCTGAACTCCAAAATTCCAACTGGCACCGCTATGTTGATGACATTTTCGTATCCTTACCACACAACATAGACCCCACCAACATATTACAACACATTAATAACATACATCCTTCCATACAATATACATTAGAATACCCTCACAACTCCACACTTCCTTTCTTAGACACACTAATCTCTTGGCACAACTCTTTCAACCTCAGCTTTTCTGTATACCGAAAACCTACCTCCAATCCCTCTTACATACACTGGTTCTCCTCGCATTCCACTTCCATAAAAATAGCCACCCTCACTGCACTATACATTAGAGCCCTCAGAATCTGCTCTCCCATCAATCTTAACAAAGAGAATAATCTTATCCGAAATACGTTCACCAAACTACAATATCCTACATACATCATCAATAAAGCTTACAAAAAAGCAAGATCAAAATACTATAATAACAATACCATTCCCCCCCCAACTAACAATCCTCAAAACACCTCCTACCTTCCCATCCCTCTAAAAAATACACAAAACCTTAAAAAATACATACCCCAAAACATCACACTCACTTCCACCAATGCTCTCCCTTTAAAAAAACTCTTCCATCCACCAAAACCACCCCCCGAACCTCTACAATGTATATACACCATACCTTGCAACCATTGCACAAAAACATACATAGGCGAAACAAACAACTTCACCAGAAGAAAAAGTCAACACTCAGATGATCTAGAAAAAGACACTCAAAATTCATCACTAACCACACACAGATCACAATTCAACCACTCTATCAACATCAATTCCATGCAAAATCTAATCAACATCTCCAACCATCAAAAAAGAAAATTAATTGAAACCTATTGCATACACAATTTCAATAATTTCAATAATATGCAAGGTGAACATAAATTAGACTATTTGCAACACAAGCTTTTAAAATTTCATTCTCCAACCATCAAAAAAATTGAACAACTATATTATGAAAGACATCCTCAAAATATAACCCCCTCATCTTAATCTTCTTTCTCTCCCCCCCTCCCCCTCCCCCTATATCCTTACAATAAGTAATTGCTATATCGTACCCCAATTCAGAACAAGTTCATAATTTTTCCTAAGTTATTTTTCGAATACACATAATATAAAATCCAACGGACAAATATTTTCAACCACTTAACTACCCATGTCATTGCTCATGAAAAATAAAAATTCAGCACCAGATTCTTCGAAATATTTTTGTTCAGTCATATTCCAGAGTTGGTGTTTTAAACATAGAGGCAGCCGAATGAGGCTTCTTGATATGAAGCGAAAGACTTTTGCAATTTGTTTTAAATAATACCATTAACTCATGGAATATAGAAACATTTTAACATTGTTTTAACTTTAATTATGTTTCAAGTGTATTAATAAATTCATTTTAAATTATAGTTTTGCTTTATGCCAAAGGGTTCTCAAAAAATAAATACAAACTATATCAAAAGTAGAATATTTTTTAATATTATATATATATATATATATATATATATATATATATATATATATATATATATATATATATATATATATATATATATATATATATATATATATATATATATATATATATATATATATATGTTATATATATATATATATATATATATATATATACATATATATAGTATATATATATATATATATATATATATATATGGTATAAAATCAGGGATGGGGAGTCGAGAAAAAATCCCGACTCCTCGACTCCGACTCCCAGAGTCGATTTTAAAAACAACCGACTCCCGACTCCCGACTCCCAGAGTCGATTTTAGAAACAACCGACTCCCGACTCCCGACTCCCGACTCCCGACTCCCGACTCCCGACTCCCGACTCCCAATGGAAAATGGAACGTGAATTTTTTCCAAAATTATGAACTTTTATTTTCATCGTTATATGCTAAATAAACATTGAAAAAAAAGAATTATGACAATAAATTTTAATAATTTCTAATAATAATAATAATAATAATTACACTTTTTAACAAAATAGGCACTTTATATTACGAGTAGGCTTACGTACGCACACGTAAACTTGTTGACAAAAAAAAAATTACAATAATTTACCATGACAATTAATACACAACATACACAAAATACACACAATAATAATAATACATATATATTTAATAATGGTCGAATCATAATAATAATAATTATTATTATTATTATTATTATTATTATTATTATTATTATTATTATTATTATTATTATTATTATTATTATTATTATTATTATTAATAATAATAATAATAATAATAATAATAATAATAATAATAAAATTATTATTATTATTTATTATTATTATTATTATTATTATTATTATTATTATTATTATTATTATTATTATTATTATTATTATTATATTATTATTATATTATTATTATTATTATTATTATTATTATTATTAATAATAATAATAATAATAATAATAATAATAATAATAATAATAATATTATTATTATTATTAATTATTATTATTATTATTATTATTATTATTATTATTATTATTATTATTATTATTATTATTATTATTATTATTATTAAAATTGATGAATGATGCTTTAGGCTACTTTTTTATATATATATATATATATATATTTATTTAGGTAGAGAGATATATATATATATATATATATATATATATATATATATATATATATATATATATAGGTGAAATCCAGTTTAAAACCACAAATATCTCAATCCATATCTCAAAACTACAAACAACTACCGGAAAAAATGATGACATTGCTGGAATGCTGGTCCACTTTTGGGAAAAATGTTAAAAATAAAAATAAAATAGCTACAGAGAAAGACAATGGTATTTTTGAGAAACCCAGTAAATTCTTAGATAGGAAAATGTAAAAATAATAAAAATATTGTTAATAATTTATATTATGATTAGAGGCCTATTTAGAGACCTTTTATTGGTTACTCGTTAAAATAAATAGACTTTCTATTAAATTTTGCTTTTTTTTTTTAACTAAAGAATACACTCCAAGGGTATACCGCACCGATGGCGGGAGTCGGTCCCTGGCGTTCCAACCCAGGTGGACTACCTCCCCTCCGAAGGGTCTCCACCTCGCTCTTTGGTGCGTCGCGCTTCGGCCCGCCTCCCACCAATCATAGCAGCACCGGGCACCTTAGCCTCACGCGCAGCCTGCGGTGGTTCAATCCCAGAGAAGACAGTTAATTCTTTACCTTCTTATATGTTCTTTCTTTAACATCTTATATTATTGCGATTATTATGCAATATTTAACATCTAAAAATATAAAGAACGAGAGATAGGACAGGCTGGACACCTGGTGATGTCGCCTTGACGGGAAATCGGTTGCTTTATAATTGTTCTTGAATCCAACTTTTTTTGGTTGGAGGATGGCTCACATATAGCACCGGGCATATTGTCCTCACACGCAACATGGTGGTTCAATCCCAGAAGGCAGTTACCCTTTACCTTCATTATATGTTCTTTTCTTTACTTATATTATTATGATTATTATGCAATATTTAACATCTAAAAATATAAAGAACGAGATGCTGTGGACAGGCTGGACCACTGGGTGATGTCGGCCGGACGGGAAATCGGTTGCTTTATACTGTTCTGAATCCAACTTTTTGGTTGGAGGCGATGGCTCAATCATAGCACCGGGCTATTCTCACGCGCAACATGTGGTATTCAATCCCAGAGAAGGCAGTTAATTCTTTAATTCTCATTATATTCTTTCTTTAACATCTTATATTATTGCGATTATTATGCAATATTTAACATCTAAAAATATAAAGAACGAGAGAGATAGAACAGGCTGGACACCTGGTGATGTCGCGTTCCTGACGGGAACCTGGTTGCCGGTATAATTGTTCGAACTAACTTTTGGGCCAGGATGGCTCATCTATATAGCACCGGGCATATTGTCCTCACGCGCAACATGCGGTGGTGGTGGTTCAACCCTTATAGCTGGCAGTTAATTCTTTACCTTCATATTATATGTTCTTTCTTTAATATTATTGCGATTGTTAAGGCTGGTTTAACATCTAAAATATAAAGAAGTGAGAGATATCAACCTGGTGATGTCGCCTTTGACGTTGTTGCTTTATAACTGTTCTTGAATCCAACTTTTTTTGGTTGGAGGATGGCTCAATCATATAGCACTGGATATTGTCCTCACGCGCAACATGCGGTGATTCAATCCCAGAGAGGTAATTCTTTACCTTCTCATTATATGTTCTTTCTTTATTAACCTTATATTATTGCGATTATTATGCAATATTTAACATCTAAAAATATAAAGAACGAGAGATGGGACAGGCTGGACACCTGGTGATCGCGTTGGTCGGAACTCGGTTGCTTTATAAATGTCTCTTGAATCCAACTTTTTTGGGTTGGAGGATAGCTCAATCAAGCACCGGGCATATTGTCCTCACGCGCAACATGTGGTGGTTCAATCCCGAGCAGTTAATTCTTTACCTTCTCATTATATGTTCTTCTTTTTAACATCTAATTGAGATTATTATGCAATATTTAACATCTAAAAATATAAAGAACGAGAGATAGTATTGACACCCAGATGTCGCCTTTGACGGAACTCGGTTGCTTTATAATTGTTCTGAATCCAACCTTTGGGCTTTGGTGATGGTCATTGTCATATTGTCCCCACGCGCAAATGTAAAAATTGTGAAGCTTTAAAAATGTTATAACTTGTTCTTTACATATATATATATATATATATATATATATATATATATATATATATATATATATATATATATATATATATATATATATATATATATATATATATATATATATATATATAAAGTATTTATCAGCAGCATATATATATATATTTATAGTATATGGGAATAGTTGCTTAACGTTCACACGGAACGGGAGCTCGGATCAAAAAAAAAATTTTTACAGGTAGCATCTATGATACATAAATAGTTTTAGGGTCGAAATGAATTTTTTTTTTTTACCTATTTTCACGGTTAAATTAGGTTAAGTTAGGTTAGTTAAACAATAGGAAAAAAATTTTCATTTCGACCCTAAAACATCTATTTATGTATCATAGAGGCTACCTTGAAATTTTTTTTTTGATCCGAGCTCCCGTTCCGTGTGGGCGTTATAATCTTTAATTGTATATAAATGATATATGTATATGATATATAGAGATATATATATATATAAAAATATATATATATATATATATATATATATTTACATTTATACTTCAGTACAATAAGCTGTAAAGTACATGTATATCGCTAAAAACCACAAAAGCTAATGGAAAAAGGATATATTTCTGATGCTGGTGTAATCTTCGATAAAATCTGGAAATGAGGAGAAGGCAAAAAAATAGCGGAAATTAGATAGAGAAATGAAATACATTTTTGGAATCCTTGTAAAATTTTTAATAGAGTAAAAAAATAAAAACAAAAATTTTCTATATTTATCAATGAGACATACCCATCTAAAAATACATATAGCATATATGTGTATATATATATATATATATATATATATATATATATATATATTATATATATATATATATATATAAGGTGTATATATTATTTGGTAAAGGCATAGATTTATAATTTAGGGCTGGTCGACAGGAACATAAGGGGGACGCGTTTTTCCACCCCGTGTGGGAGGGGCGGAGAACCCCAGACACCCAAATACCAAAGAGCGGGGTTCTGGACCCTCCCGAGGGGGAATTAGTCCTTACCCCCGTAGTTCCTGAAGGCCGGGTATCCCGACCCTGCCATCGGCATACCCTTAAAAGTTCTTTGTTAGAAAAAACTTAATAGAAAGTCATTATTTGAATGAGTAACCGTCAAAGTCTCACTATAATTATTAATAATAATTTTTTATTTCTTTTTACATTTTCCATCTGTAATTTTACCAGGATTTAAAAATGTATTTTTCTCTGTAAAGTACAGTTTTAGTTTTTTTTACATTTTCCGCACCAAAATTCAACTATTTCAGCAATGTATTCCTTTTCCCAGTAGCGCCATTGTAGTTTTTGAGATATGCACATTGTGGCTCTTTAAGCTTGTGCTTGACCAGTATATATATATATATATATATATATATATATATATATATATATATATATATATATATATGTATATATATATATATATATAGAAATATATATATATATATATATATACGGTATATATATATATATATATATATATATATATATATCTATGCATGTAGCATATGAAAAATATATATACATATATCTATATATAAGGAGTATTGTATACTATATATATATATATATATATATATATATATATATATATATATATAAATTTTTACATATACCAAATACTGATACAATAAAATTGTCGCTACTGATATATATATATATATATATATATATGTATATATATATATATATATATATATATTATATATAATATATATATATATATTATATGGTTATTATGTTGAATCGTAATAACGTTAACATTTGTGTAATAAACTACAAAACCCTGCCAAACGTAAGAAAAATAATTAAATGAATATCAAAGTGTTTACTCATGAATATTCTGATCAAACTGATTAATTATTTATTAAATTATCTTACCACTACTTACTGGTTGTGTGTAGATAGATATATTTTCGCGTGTCTACACACCAAAAAATTAAATATATATTAGAAATTCACGGCATTAGGTACGGAAATATTTAAAATGCTGACACAACCACAATAACAGTTGGCCAGCCCCGTCGTCGTGTCAAAATGTACGTCTTTATAATAAAAGCTCAATTGTTTTTCCAATTTCTGTGAAATGTTTGGGAGTCGGTCGTTTTTTTACTGACCTCGATCTCCCCAATATCAGAAGATTCGCACCCCAACAGCGATTCTTTGATATGGACTCCCATCCTGATATATATATATATACAGATCTATAAATATATATATATATATATATATATATATATATATATATATATATATATATATATATATATATATATATATCAGTCATTTTTGGAGTCGGAGGTCGGGAGCCGGGAGTCGGGAGTCGGGAGTCGAGCGTTTTCAGGGGTAAGGAGTCGGAGTCGGGAGTCGATTTCCCAAAAAGTTGGGAGTCGGAGTCGGGAGTCGATAAAAAAAACCCGACTCCTTTCGACTCCCAAAACAATTTTGTATAAACTTTTCACACAAAAATTTTGAAAAACTTAATTGAAGTTTTATTATAAAAGACGTACATTTTTTTTATTTTGACATTTGTTTGTAGCCAATTTAAGTTGTTTATTTTTAACTGGTTATAAAATAAAGGTTATAAAACTGGTTATAAAATAAAATGTACTTTACTACTTGTGTATTGTGCATTAACGAATTATCAACAGCGAGCGATGCTATTAATAATCATACAAAATTTAAAGTCAAGTAGAGTACATAACTGATTTTAAAATATAGAGTCACACCAATTATAAGATAGTTGCAATAAGCTAAAAGAATCGGATAGATATACTATACAT
>JABUQX010136461.1:17500-34246 GCA_015478945.1 Trachelipus rathkii
GCCTTCGATCTCCAACCTTCCTCACTTGACTCGAAACGTCACCCACGATCTCCTGAATCCTGACTCGGTAGCACCCAAAGACATCCAAAATTATCATCATCCACTCCCCATCCCACAAATACTGAACTGCATCACCCTCTCAAACATGATCCAACATTCAAACAAGAATCAGCCTCCTCGTAGACTGCTACACACTGACACCTCCACACTACCAAACGTAAATGCCCTGAAACCCCTTCACCTGCAGAACTATAACCCATCATTCGAACACGACAACCGGTCACTCTGTGGACAACACACAAAGATCACTGGCTGGTTATGAAAAGCTCACCCGTTCGATCCTCTGGGAAAATTCTGCTGAATTTCCTCATTCACACCTTACTCAACCAAAGTTACAAGCTTATCCCACTCTAAACCAGAGATGGTCCGCGTCCGCTGGATGACGCCCTCACCCTTGCTTGGACAACGTCCCCATGGTACACCCCTTATGGTTTAATTCCTGACTATCTAACCTCCACGCTTCAAACCTGGATTCCTGTCCCTCATTTTCACAACCCTTTTGGAACCCTATGCACACCTGTAGTCTGATTTGAACACCACCATAACAGTTCGACCCAATTGGACACCCCAACCCTCCTCAACATCTGAACCCGAAACCCCCTCAGCAAAACCAGAAACCCTCCAAAATTCTTAGGCTCAGTCACACCGGCTCATGGATAGAGGGCAACATAAGTTAGAAAACTTCCAAGTTGATATTACTTGGCCTGTGTCAAGCTTCAATTAAGGAATGTTGAGATCCCATGTTGATTATTGTTACACTTCCACCAAAGCTTTGTAATTTAGATAATCATCCACAGACATCGGATTACGTTAAACAAAACCCTTCCTGGTTCTTCACCCGGCTCAACTCTAGATTCCCAACCACCCTAGAGTCACAGAATGGAGTATCATCCGAGATGTTGGTGACTTAGACCTCATCTAACTTTAATTGAGAAACCCATTTCTACTTTGCTTTGCACAAATATTTTTTTAGATAGGATCTCGATCCACTCTCGTGGTGAAAGTGGACTCCCTTCTTCTTCTGAGTCTATTCAAATGATAATTGATCTTCGGATAAGATAAGTCACTTGATTTTCGTTTACTTCAACTACTGCATACGGACCTTCCCACTTATTTTGAAACTTTTGACTAGTGCTATGGCCAGTATGGATTACCTATATTACATCTTTCTGCGCAAAATATTTGCAAAACTGTCTCTGTCTGCCTCTAAATGAACTAATGTTTACACCTTTCTCTAATAGATTCCAGCCCTGAAGCCTAGAAGCCAGCAATTCTGAGTCTGTTTGTGAGAGCTTTAGATCTCGTACAAGATCGTTAAGCTCCTCCTGTGTGATTTCATGATGTGAACATGTCATAGATGTTGATGGTTCAAAGTCAGGATCTTGATACCTTGTGTCATGATCGGAGGGGTCATCCTCTGAGTCAACAGTAAATTCATCGGGAGGTGTAGGTACATTAACATCATCTGAATAAGGAACTGGACGCATTGCGGTGTGTAGGTTTGGATACTGGATACAATGTTTGGATTTTGAAGAGAACCCCTGCACATTTGTCAAACAGAAGTAACAATCCGTTACGTGATTTGTCGGTTCACGCCAAATCATAGGTACAGCAAATTTCATACGGCTACGTTTTCCTTTTAACCAGTTTCTCAGATTCCTCTAACATGAATTGCAGCATACATGTGGAGCCCAGGACTTATCCTAGTCCCCAACTTTACATCCAAAGTACAATTCATAAGCCTTTCTAACTAATGGTGACAAGCTACATTGTTGCGTCTTAAATGTAAGTTCTCCACACACATAACAAAATAGGTTAGGGCTATTTTTACACTGACGTGGCATTATAAAGAACTTGACAGCATATAATACTTTTGCTATAATAATTATTTCCTATTATTATGTTATAGCAATATTATAATTTTTAAATAGAAAACATGAAAATAGAATATATATATATATATGGTAGGTATATATATAGTTATATATAGCATATATATATATATAGCAGAGGATAGTAGTATATATATATATATAGTATATATATATATATATATATATATATATATATATATTATGTAATGTACAAAATTGTATACTGTACAACACTAGTTCACCTCACAATATCCAAACCATACTGAACAACATTCAAAAGCACGTGGGAGGAAACATCTGCTAACAAGAAAATGGGAAATGGTGTAGTTGTCAAATTCGCCAATTCCACCAATTTGACAAAAAATAAGCACAGCCTATTATTTCACATGGATAAAGAAAACATATATTTCTGCGTAGCACATTAAGTGTTGTAGCTACAGTGTTACTGAATCTAAAAGTTTCTCATTCTTCACCCAAAAGTAAGAAGTATCGGCCAAGTATCGGCCATTACATGAACCAATACTGATACCAAGAAAATTAATGATACTAATGATAATTTGATGTTTATCGCAGATCCCCTAAATAAAGATATATATATATATATATATATATATATATATATATATATATATATATATATATATATATATATATATATATATATATATATATATATATATTTATATATATAATATTATATATATATATATATATATATATATATATATATATATATATATATATATATATATATATATATATATATATATATATATATATATACCGGTATATATATATATATATATATATATATATATATATATATATATATATATATATATATATATATATATATATATATATATATATATATATATATATATATTATATATATATATATATATATATATTATATATATATATATATAAACTATATATATATATATATATATATATATATATATATATATATATATATATATATATATATAGTAATATATATATATATATATATATATATATATATATATATATATATATATATATATATATATATATATATATACCGGTATATATATATATATATATATATATATATATTTCTTTAGAATTATACAACTCCAAATACTGGTACAGTTGATGAGATCACAGAAGATTTAAATACCCTTGTGCCTACAAATGTTGAAAGATACATAACGGAAGTTCCTCATTCTAAATTAAATGCTCAGAAACTATTGAGTCGTCTTTATACTAGTGGAAAGGTAAATTGTCTTTAATAATTGGTAGAACTCTTGCTAGGGACCTAATTAAATAATGCTTTCTCCATTTTGTTAATCTCATTTAAAAAATTCATCTAATTTTTTGATCCTGTGGATGTACATTTACTTTGATGACATTCACACAGGTAATGGGAAAATCTTCATGGTTAAAATGGCATTTTGCTTACTATTATTATGCATATGTGCAGGCTTTACATATATTCTTTTCCTGGGAATGAACTTCATAGTGTGACTGTACAAAATTATATTTATTATGTGTTATCTCAAAGAAATAATTTTAGGTTTGTAGAAATAAGAGAGTGATGGGTGCCAAATATAGAGATTATGGATGGTGCTTTAGAAAGTATTATCTTCACTTTCACAATTTTTGGACATAAACTTCACTTGAATAAACATATTCATTGTTGTGATGGAACATTTTTCTTTTTATTTTATTACCTATGGCCATTTTTCTTAAAAACCTATATAATATATAATTCCCCATTACCATTTATGCCTCAAATAACAGACATTGTCACTTTTCTGTCTGACAAAAATTTTTACCTTTGGTTTAGGTTCTCAACGTTTTGTTAGTAATATAGATTGCTATTGGATACATTTTGCAGTTAACATGGACTTTTCTAGTTCTTGGCAGGGCCTCAGAGCAGCAAGGGTTTGGGTAGAGCCAGAGTCAAAATTCGTTTTTGGGCGAAGCTGGAGCAAAAGAAACTTTATTATAAAATAAATGGGTTCGGAGCTGGAGCCATTGCTGAAAATATTTGGATGTTCAGATGAATGATCTTTAGGCCATGTTAGGTGTGAGGAAAATTGATAAAATGAGGAATGAACGCATTAGGGAGTTGTGTGGTATGGCGAAAGGTGTAAATGACAGAATAAATGAGTATATTAAGGTTGTTTGGTTATTTTAAAAGGATGGATGCTACATGGTTGGTTAAGTGATTGTATAGAGGTGAGTGTTGATAAGCGTCTGGCTGAGAGACCAAAGGAAAAGTGGATTGACTCCATAGTAGTGTCTGAAGGAAAGAATGCGAGTTTGATTCAAGCGAGAAGAATGATTTATAATAGGAATGAATGGTGTTGTCATGTGAGAAGCAATGGTTGGGGCCTGGCCCAGGTGATGATACCCTACACTGATGAAGTGCTACAGAGTTTGTCTGCTGCAGTGGATAAAGCTCGAGTTAATTTTGTCCTTCGACTGTCTCACACTTAAGGGTAGGAGGGGTTGATATGGGTTTCTTTGTTGACCTAATTCATGCTCTACTTAACTATTCCGTTTCTAGTGCATGTTTGCGCATCCCACCCCTAGTTTGTGAATGGAAAGCTGTGGGAATGCTTTTATATATATATATATAATATAATATATAATTATAATTTTATATAATATTATATAATATACTATATATATATATATATACTAGTATATATATATATATATATATAGTATATATATATAACATATATATAAATACTATAGTTTATATATATAGTATATATATATATATATATGATATAGATATATATAATATTTAAGAAGTTAATTTAAATAATTATAAAAAAATATATTATTATATATATATCTTTTATATATATATTATATATATATATATATATATATATATATATATATAATTTCTTTTTAGAGAAATGAGTGCTGGAAGGAGGCAATATGTGAACCTCTAGAAGAGCATACTTGTTTTGGAGTTAATTTGCCCTATACTCATACATCTTTGTCTTTTCAGGATTTCCCAGTCAAAGAGCATCTAGAGTAAGTACAGTTTATTGGTAGTGCGAATGCTCAAGAAATTTTTTTTTTTTTGGTCAATCTTTGACTGCTGAATGACTAGATGTCTAAGTTATAATGCAATGAGTGAATGCCAGCGTTTAGTGTGTCTTTTTTTTTTGTTGGCCTGGACCCAGGTGATGTGAACCGCCACAATTGACCAGATATCACAGTGAGGGTCCATCATAGTCTCATGAAGCCCTAGGGTGGATTTTTCTGACTGCGATGAGTTCTCACTTAAGGGTTTGGAGGGGTCTGTAAGGAGGGGCTATCTTTTAGACTTGCGTCATGTTCTTCTACTACTTTTCTGTTTCCGGTGTATGCTGCTCATCTCACCCCCAATCTAGGGAAAACAGATATAATAAAATAATAATAATAATTAATATATAATAATACTAATAAATAATAATATAATACATAATAGATAATAATAATAAATAATAATAATAAGAAAATAATCAATAATAATAATAAATAATATATATATATATATATATATATATATATAATAATAGTATATATAATATTATTTATTATATATATATAGTATATTTTATATATAATATTATATACTATATATATAATATATAATGATATTATATATATATATATAATATATATTATATATATATATAGTATATATATTATAACTTAATTTTATATATAATAATTATACATATATATAATATATATCAGATTATAGTGGTTGTGTGTGTGTGTGTGAGGAAGAATTAATAAAATGAGAGATGAGAATGAATATTAGAGAGTTGTGTGGTGTGAAGAACAAGGGTAAATGAGATGAATAATATGAAAGTATCGGTTTGAGATGGTTTGGTCATTGGGAAGGAAAGAATGGATAGTCAGTTGGTTAGCGGATGTATAGTGGTGAAGTGTGTTGGGAATCGACCGGCTGGGGAACTGAAGAAAAGTGGATTGGTCAGCTAGAAACGGAATGTTTGCAGTATGAGAACATGTGAGTTTGGGCAGAGGCGGAGAAGAAAGGTGCAGATAGGAGAGAAGGGCGGGGTTGTTGTAGGGGGTATGGTTGTGGCCCACCTGGGCCAGGGGATGAGCCTTACACTTGACGATTCTACCATGTGAGGATCCCGTCGCGGTCCCATGATAGCTCTAGGGTGAATTTTCTGATTTGCAACGAGTTTTACTAATTATATGGTAGAGGGCTCGGTAAGGCCTGGGCTTTTCTTTTCGACTTTTGTCATATTCTACTACTGCTTTTCTTTCCGATGCATGTAACGCACCTTACTTCCAATCTTGGGAAATGAGAGCAATGACTGAAAGAAGAAGAAGAATATATATCAGTTTATAATATATATATATATATATATATTATATATTTATTATATATATAATATATTATATTATATAATATATATATAAATATATAATATATATATATATATATCATATAATACTATATAATATAATATATAATCTTATATTATATAATATATATATATATATAATATATATATATATATATATATATATACTATATAATATTTTATATATATCTAACAACTCCTAGGAAGGGCTTTCACCCTGATCAGTTGGTCCAGCATCTTCTCTTTCTGGCCCGAAACTCTTAACTCAGAGCACTCCAGAAAGCCATTTCTCGCGCAATGGTTTGGACTCCAGTCCTCGAGTTAACACTTCTCAGGTAGGGTTTCGCCCTTTCAGTAGAACTAGCATCTCTTATTAGGCTCAAAAACTCGTTCTCCAGAGCTCTTCAGAAGATTCTGCTTCTAGGCCATAAGATTGCAACGCTGGTAACAGAGTAATTAAAAAAATTAATATATATGATATATATATATATTATATAGTATATATATGTATATATATATATATATATATATATATATTAATATATATATATATTATATATATATATATATTACGTGTATAGTATATTATATATATATATATAAGTATTATATATATACTATATAATATTTACTTATATATATTATATATATATATATAATTATATATATACTATAGATATATATATATTATAGTATCATATACTATTATATATATATACTATATATGATATGATATATAATATCATAGAGTATATATATATATATATACTATATTATATATACTATATATATATATATGATTCTATATATATATAGTGATATCTATATAATATAATATAGAGTATTTTTTAATCATAATATCATGATATATATATATATATACTATATATATATATATATATAGTATTATATATCTGATTATAATATCGTCAACGCGGGGTCAATTTCAGAATTGTTTTGGCTTTTTTGGTTTTTTAAAGTAAAAAACTGTTCAAACTTCTCAAATATAACACTTAGAGAAATTAGTTCTATTTCCAATAATAAAATTAGGCTTGGCATCATTTTAATGTAAAGGAAATCAATAAAATACAAATAATGAACTACTTTTAAAACACCTGCTAAAAAAAAGAAGTGAATTTATTTCTTTCGGGTGGGCAAGTTGTCAGAAAACCTAAAAAAAATTACAATGTTACCGCATTTTGGTTGACACTCAGCTGAAATGAGCTTCCTTAGACGTGTTAGTAGAATAAGTGTTAGAGATGATAAGTTAGCTGCATTGGCCAGAGTTAGGATCGATTTTTTGTTAAATCTGGACATCCGCTTAGCAATTTCTTAGTCTACTTTTAGTTTTGTTGTTGTTGGGTATGTTTATCATGGGTTCCGTGCCGCTCTGAAGTGATTCCGCGTTTACTGAAGTCAATTGTCACCGGCCATGTCATAGGGTGAGCGGGGGTGGGCGTGGGAAATTAGAATGGAGAATCTTAATTTGACCGGCGGGGTTTTAAATGGTTAAGATAACTTTTTAAATGAAGATGTGGCTAATCACTAGTTTTATTGTATAAAGAGCTTAAAAACCTTGTACCTATCGAGATAGTACAGGTGTATCCATTTTTACAATTTTTTCTTATTTGTCGTAAACAGTAATTATGGAACAAGTTTTTAGTTTTTTTTCGATTATCTTTTCTAAAGCAAAAATACGATAATCTGAGCATTATTTATATGATTTTTATCAAAGATACCAACACTATTTGCAGTTCACTGCACCTTGTGTCGCTACACTACTTTCTATTAAATTTTTGTTGTTGTAAAACTTTTAAGTTTTTTTTGTACAAACAACTAAAAAATTCTGAAATTGCCCCGGAGTTCTGAAATTACCTCGGTCGAGGTATAAAGTATATATATATAATTATATATATATCTATATAATATATATTAATATATATATATGTATATATATATATATATATATATAATATATAGTTAATATATATATAATTATATCTATATATATAATATAAATATATATTAAGTATTTTTATATATTTATATTTATTTTTAATTTATGCATATACATATATGATATATAGTGATATATATATATGATATATATTATAAATATATATATATATATACTTATATATAATATTATGATATACACTATATATATCATATATATCTACTGATATATAATATATATATTATAGCCATATATGATATACTATATTATATATATATATATATTATATTAATATAATATACTTATATATATATATTTTATATTATATATATATATAAAAATATCATATATATATATATAGTATATATAATAATATATATATAATTATTATATATATATATGACACAGGGTGATCGGTGAGGAATGGGACCAACCCAGGAGCGGATGGTACACTCAGGATGAAAATCGTAAAAAGATTGCATAATGTTCTTATATCGCGCATTGTTCATTTGTTTTCAATTTTATAGTGTAAATGATATAATTAAACTAAAATTTCACACAACACTTGTCGGTTATCATTGTGTTATTTTAATAATTGTTCGACAATACCTAGCCATTGACCTTTAAACTTTTACGGCTCGTCTACCAAGGGCGGCTGCTGTTGGCTCTCGGCTGATTTGTCTCATCGCGCTTAATAAGCGCCTGAGGATTTTATGACATAGACGTCGAATTAGTGCTCCCGTGTCCCTGTTTAACTGCTGTATACGTAAGTTTTGAAACAGCCGCCATAGAACAATAATCTAGTACTGATGAGGTCGGGAGATTCTTGGAGGCCAACTAATGACTAATGCCGGCGACCTAATCCAACGCTCTGGAAACCCTCCGTTCAAATGTTGCTTGACCTGACGAGCGAAATGTGCGGAGCTTCATCAATGCTGAAAGTACAGTATGCAGGTCTGATTGTTTATGAAGGAACATCCTCCAATATCCCTGTATTCAATTTGTAAAAATTCGAAATAGTGGTTCTCCTTTGAGGGGATTCTCCAAATATGAAAAGGGCGCACCTAATAAGCCACTCGACCATACACACCATACGTTTACCTGAAAACCTTATGTTTGAAAATTCTCAACTGTTGCGTGGGGCATTTTCGTGCTGCTCCACACAGATTGTTGCGAGTGTTTGTTAATGCCGTCGCGGGTAATGTTGCTTCATTCGTGAAAAAGTATGCGCGGATAGCAAGCACTAATGATTATTAATTTAGTCCACTGACAAAATTCAACTACTTTACATATAATCCTCCGGCTTAGTAGGTGGTGACACTCTCTTGATCATGGTATGGGTATACAGCCTGCTCGTGAAGTGCTTTTATTGACTTCTCCTTTGTGGAATGTCCAATTGATTAGTCATGTCTTCATGGAGCTGGTTCATCGATTTCTTCTATTAGATCAAGAATATCTTCTACTTCTTCAAAACCTTGGCGAGGAGCTCGTTTGGATGTTCTATCACCACCGCAGAGTATTTCCCTAATAGCGTAATTTGTTGTAAGCTATGACAAGCACTTTCTGATTAGGATCTCGTAAATTAGAATATCTGGACGATATTTTTCAATAGCAGCAGCAACGACATTATCATCGCAAAAAATCATTCACATACACCATATTGAATATTCAAGATGTGAATTGGTGTTCGGTATTTTGTAACACTTTAATGGTACACACTCGAAAGTGAACATGTAAACGGGCAGATATACACCTGCAACATTCAAACAGAAGTATCTCTTAATCATATCTTCTGATCCCATTGTGATTTGTTTTCGAACATTTATAAGCTTTGTCACAAGTCCTGGATGGTCATTTTGTTTTTCGAACATTTATATTAGCTTCGTAGACAAACGAAAAGTGGTTTAGACGGTCAATGGTGGTATTTCGAACCATTTATTTAAAATAAACACTAAAGGAAATAACGATAATCGTTATGTATAAATTTCGTTATTGTCATTACGCTATAAAATGAAAACGAAATGTAGAATCGGATGAGAACATATGCAGGTTTTTACATTATTTTACTTCGTACAATCTCGTTCCTGAAGTTTGGTGCATTCCTGCCTGGACTCACTCTGTATATATATATATATATATATATATAAATATAGTAATATAGTAATATTTATTATAATATTTTATAAATATCGTATGATATATTTAGGTTTTTTATTATTATAAGTAAATATATGCTTTAAAATGTTATCTCTATATATATATATATATATTATATATACACTGTATTATATCATTTATTACTACCTTGGTAGCCCCCTCTACTAGACAGCGGCGATTCAGATATAATTTGTTAAACCCAGACCAGCGTGCCGGAGCCCAGAATCCGTCAGAACAGAGTAATCGAAGTTACGCATCTGGATGTTCGTGTAGG
Source organism: Trachelipus rathkii (assembly GCA_015478945.1). Taxonomy (NCBI): domain Eukaryota; kingdom Metazoa; phylum Arthropoda; class Malacostraca; order Isopoda; family Trachelipodidae; genus Trachelipus; species Trachelipus rathkii. The sequence continues at coordinate 28,226 of JABUQX010136461.1, forward strand.
TAAGGTCCGAGCAGTTTAGTAAGCAGTGTCTGTTCGTCAGGGAGAGGCCTTTGACAAGTGGGGGGGGGGGAGGGATCGTTGTGGAATGAATCTAAATTTAATTCCTGAAGGGAGGGAATGGTGCCCAGAGCGAAAGACGGGGCAGCATCACTCTGCGCTTTGACCGGTCCAGGGTTTGGTTCTGTAGGAGAATATTCGGGACGCGCCTGGAAGTATTATGTGTTGTTTGGATAATCGGAGATCGCATTTTGTGTTAATTGAGCTGAATGTGTTTAAATAATGGGGAGAAATGGGGGCAGGGGGGAGGGGAGTGTGTTGGGGTTAATGTTAGAAAGTACATATTCTGGTGTACTTTTTCTTCTTCGCGCAGTAGGGTTGTTGTATATGTTTGGTGTAAAGGTGTGGTCTGTTGAAAGTAATTTGCTGTAAAATTGACACCCTATCAGATGGGCCTCTCTCTATAGGTAGAATTTTTTTTTGTTTGTAAGTCGGTGGCAGGAGTGTGGAAGGGAGGCCAGCTCCGTCTATTATAACTAAAGAGCTTTGTTTTCGAAACCGACCGCCAAGTTTTTGAATGTTGGATTGTGATATTGTGGAAGCCCAGCGGGTGAAGTGCATAATTCTTAAGATTGGGCTACATGTATGTCTGTATTACTATTGAGGGTGACCTTCTTCTGTATTGGCCAACGTTGCTCTAATTAGAGATTTCATCGCAATCAAGTTTGTAATGCGGCTCTAGAGGATAATTTTTGTTATTCGGAGGGCGGAAATGGCATGTGTGGATCGGGTTAGTTAAGCCATTAGGATGGTGTGTTGTATTAATGAAGGGAGTCTGTTCTTTGAAAGGAAAACTGTTGGATGGGTGTTTGACTCTCTCTTGTTAGGTGTGAGTAATGTGATAGAGGATTTTTGAGGAGAAGCAGTCATTCTGTTTGTTGACAGCCATTGCTCCAATTGGTTTATATATTATGCTATAGTTCTTATCTTGTAGTGTTTATGGAGAGAATTTGGACTGTAAATGTGAGGTTATATGCATAACTATTGATTTTTATAGAGGGGGACTTGGATTGTGGTAAATCGTGCATAAATATATTAAAGAGTGTTGATGATAAGATGGAAACCTCGGGGACTCCATTGTATAATCTCTATGTCTCCATTATATAACCTGTATGTACGAGAGGTGTCGCGCCCTTCTATAATTCTAGCTGTGCGACAGGATAGGAAATTTACTATTATTTTCTTTTCATTGATGTTTATTTCTGTGTTTAAAACTTTGGCTATTAAGAAGTGACTTGAGACTGTATCAAATGCTTTGTTTTTGTCTGTTGCCACTAGGAGGAGAGTGCGAGAGGGTGGTAGATTTTGATTGAAACCTGTGAGGATGTTTTGTATCAAATCGGTAAGTAGTGGGGTAGTGGTGAGATTTGGCCTGAATCCATGTTGTGTATCTGAGAGGGGGATAAAGGGGGAGATTCTGTTCAGGATTAACCTCTTTAAGAACTTTAGATATAGTAGAAAGTAATGATATGTCTATATGAGGCAGGGATGTTGGGAGGTTTATTAGATTTTAGCATGGGGATTTTGTGTGCATGTTTTCAGAATGGGGGGGATAGTGTTGATTTGCCAAGCAGGGTTAAATATTTGAGTTAGTACTGCTATGTATTTAGTTCCAAGGTGTTTGAGGTGGATATTGGATATTTTGTCTTGCCCTTCTCCTTGTGAATTTTTGAGATTTTTGATATGTTAATTACTTCTAGACATTGTTATTTAATTTTTTTTTAATTCGTTTAGTTGTTAATCTGTTGGTGGGAGTTGTAGGTTTATGGCTAATTTTAGAGTAGTGTGACATAAGGAGATTGCATTGATTTTTAGGGCTAAGGATTTAATTATTTTGTTTACAGATGGTTTTGTGGGTTGGTGGAGGCTGTGTTTGTAAAGTGTGGATTTTTTTTTTTATTGTTCGGTACATTTTTGTTGTGTTGGTTTTATGGTGCATTGTTTGTGTGTACTGTTGCCAGTTTTTATTTTTGTTAGAGTTAATTAAGTTGTTTAGGTCTATGATTTGTTTTATTTGGTTTAGATTTTGTTGTCTCTTATGTTCGAGGGAATTTCTTTGTTTTGCTACTGTTTCTATTTCTGGTGAAAAATCTGGATTGAAATGTTTGCGGTAGCTATGAGGGATATTTTTTTGGGTGCCTTTAAAATGATTTTATTGAGGTGTTGTATTGGTTTGTCGAAAGATATAAAATTTGTTGCTTGGAAAGATTGTAGTTCCTTGTCTATTAAATCTGTGTAAGAAAAGATTGTAGTTCCTATGTCTATTAATACTCGTGAAGCTTGCAGTTTTGCTTTCTTAAATCTAGTGTGGTTTTTAAAAGGATGCGTGTGTGGGGTGTTTATGATGAATTGTGATTAGTTATTTGAATGTGGTAATAGGATAGATCATGAAAGGTTGCTTTGTTTGCGGGGTAGCTGAAATTTGGAGGAATCAAGAAGGAGATGTAGGGGAACATGGGGTTCTGTTATGTGGAGGTTGTCAGTGGGTTGTTTCTATTGTTATGCTGAATGTGAGCGTGCTGGGGTAAGTTTCTGTGAGAGTCATCCACCCTCTTTTGTGAACACTGTGTTTGTGTGAGCCATGCAGGGGTGATGGCGTCATTGAAGTGCCAGCTAGTATCAATATTATCTATATTGAGTTTCTTGGGATGAAGGTTCAGTGGACAATAATGCTGGCTGCAAGAGCTCAGAGGTGGGGTGAGGGATATAGACGTTGATAGGTTTGGTTCATGTTTTTATTTATTATTTAAGCTTCTATTGATGGAAATGGAGATTTGGTTTACTTGTACTAATGTTATATGTGTTTCGGAATTGATGTTTGTGGATGACGCATAACTAGACTAATATGCATCTGGTTGGTCTTTATTCTGTCTTGGGATTGTGGTAATTGGGAAATTCGCGAGAAGTAGGTTGGCTTGGTTTGAGATTGTTTCTGAACATGAAAGTGCGATGTGGATATTGAACTTATTTAAGGTGTGGAGAAGTTCTAATACGTTTATTCTGTATACATTTATACTTTAATGTGAATATGTCTGATTGAAGTTATGTGGGTGTGGATTCGAAATTTCTTGTGTGCGAGGTCCTCCACATTGATTGACAGGACCATGGCTGGGGATAATGAATTGTGGGTTAGATATTAGTCTTATTGTGAAACCAAGTCTGCTATTTGTGCGAACAGTGCGAGGTTTGCCCTCGAGTGAAAGATCTATGTGCAATCTTGGGTCAGTAATGCTCTGGGCTCTGGACTGAGATGTCTATAACCCTCGCTAATAGGATGAGTTTTGGGAGCGCGTACACCCCAAGTATGAAAAAGGTGGATCTATAAAGCAAATTCTGGGACCATATGCGGAATAGCGGGTGTCGATCACAACGGATCGCACTCCCGCCAGAATGTGAGAGCGGCGTGGGTTCTTTGGAAATGTTGGATGTAACACCTCCTGCTTGCCTTCAATATCTGAATTATCTTGGAGAACATTCAGTCGTTCATCCATGAATTCAGCCCACGGACAGGTCCATCTCACATCTGGAGATATATATATATATATATATATAATATATAATATTCTATATATATATATATAATATATTATATATATATATATACTCATATATATATATATATATATAATATATATATATATATATATATATATAATAATTATATATCTATATATAATATATATCTTATATATATATTATATATATATATATATATATAGTTTAGTATATATATACTATATTATAAATATATGTATATGTATAATAAATATATTATAATAAGTATTATATATATATATATTATATATATAATATCTATATATATATCCTAATTATAATATATAATAAATATATAATATTTAGTCTATATAATATATATACTTTATAATACTGTGGAGGGTAAAGTTTCCGAGGGGATTAAGAAGACAGTAATAATACCCATATAAGGGGAAAAGGGGATAAAAGTCATCTGGAGGAATTATAACGGAATTAGTTTAAGTTGTGGTTGTAGGGACTGATATAGGCTGGTATTTGGCGATAAGAGTGCGTCGTAGTGACTGAAAGACTGATTGTGAAGATACTAAGGTGCTATTGGAAGTTTGGTAAAGGAGGATGGTGTGGATCAAATTTAGAACATTCAAACTAATAGTGAGAAATGAGAGAGAAGAAGAATATATTGTATTTCATGTTTAATGGATTTGCAACAGGCGTATGATAAGATTAATAAGGGAAAGCTCAGGGCAAGAGCTCTATGGCAGGTATGGTAGGCTTCTGAATGGAAATCAAAAGTATATATGGACAAAATTGAAGCGTGTATATGACTTGATTGGTTTAATAATAGCAGAGTGAGGCACGGATGTGTTATGTCCCCTGTTATCAACCGTTATATGAATGGGGGATTCAAAGAATTAGAGTGGGGGGGGGGGGGGAAATGTTGTTAGAATGATGGATAATTGAACAGAAGTGGAGTGCCTCTTAACTAGTTATAATGCGGTGATTTTGGTTCTGTGGGCGAATCTGAAGCAGAGTTTGAGCCGGAGGTAAGGGATTTGCAGGGTGCTTGTAAAGGGAGGGGTTGAGAAGTAAGCGTAGATAAGAGTAGTTTATGGTTTATGAGGACAGTCCTCTGTGCGAGGATATGTTGGATGGTGAGCAATTGGCACAACATGTGTTGAGTTTAAATATTTCGGATATATGTGGATAAAAATGGAAAGGATGATGCAGAGTGTAGTAGGAAATTTTGTGAATGAAGAAGGTGGCTGAGCAGATTATTCCTTGTGGATGTAAAAGGGACTATGTTGAGTGTTATATGGGGTCTTACATGAGGGTGTGTTTAACCATGAATTAATGTATAGTAAGGCGAAACTAATGGTCTGGGATGGGGTATATTCTAAAGTAAGATGTGGTTCAATGACAATCTTAGGGGCGTGGTTAATGGTCAGGAGAAGAAGTGATAAAAGAGAATGAACCATTAGGCGAGTTGTGTGGGTGATGAAGGATAAATGAGCAACGACCTATGAAAAGTACATTTAGGATGTTTCGTCATGTGGTCAAGGATTGGTCGATTAGTCGTTGGTTAAGCGAGAGTATAGTAGTACGTCTCGAGAAACGACCGAGCATGGGAGCAAGAAAATAGTGGATTGAGGGTTCAATAGAGGAAGATGCCTGAGGAGAGGATGCGAGTTTAGTTAGAGGGAGGCACAAAAGAAAGGTTCCATAACAGAGTGAAAGGTGGTTGTGAGGGGTATCGGTTGATGGGTGTTTGGGGCACCTGGGCAGAGGAACACACCCCAATTGACGATATAAACATAGTTGGTCTCGCACAGTCCGTGAAGCTCTAGGGTGGATTTCCTGACTGCGACGAGTTTTCTCTACTAAAAGGCATAAAGGGAGCGGTAAGGCTCGGCTTCCCTTTTCGACTGTCATATCTTTACTTTTTTGGTTTCCGAGTGCATGTTCGCACCTTTACCGCCCTTGCTCAGTCTGGGGAAGCAGGTGTGTGAATTATAAAATAATATAATATATTATTAGTATTATAATATATAATTATTATTAAACTATATATATATATATATATAATAAATATTATTAATATATATAATATACTATTATTAATATATATATATTATATATATATTATATTATAATAATACGGTATATATATAGATACATATATTTTTTTTTTTTTTTTTTTTTTTTTTGTTTCAGAAGCGCTAGATGATATATCTGACCTGCTATTGAAAACTTCCCACTGTGGTCAGTAGTCAACGGGCCCTTTTTTTGCTGCCATGCTTTTTCCACAAATGTATATGAATCATCAGTACAGCTTCCTTCACGGTTGTATTTCTTCATTTATTTACTTTAATAGAATACATAATAAAAATTTTCCTTTATATTATTATTATGGGATTATTATATTATTCATTATTATCATTATATTATTATTACCACTTTATTATTATTATT
>JABUQX010136462.1:0-24660 GCA_015478945.1 Trachelipus rathkii
AGGCCTTTCAGTTAATGACAGGTTTTGAAGTATATTTCTTGTTTACGTAAAATAACTTAACAATCTATACATTATTATTCTTATAAAATTGATTACGACGACTTATTACTGGCATTTGGTAGGATACCACTATTACATACTTTGTTAACTATACAATTAGAAAAGCGTGAAAGTTCACTAAAATTATTTACTTATTATTTAACTATTTATATTTTTTAATTTTTGATAAATAAAGTTTTTTAAGTAATATAGTTAATTATTCGCTCTTTAAGCGAATCACAATCCTTAATTAATAATCATAGTGAAATGATGTATTATACATATTAATTTATTAATTAACTTTAGTTAAAAACAAATAATATATATACGCCACTACTACCAAGGTAAGGTCGTGTATTGGTAACTACCTTGTCTAATAATCATACTGAACTAATTAATCTTCAGAATTTACTTAAAATCTTTATTCCACATTCAGGTTAATAAAGAAACTAATTCGTAAAATCGAATTGAATTAAATTTGAGTGACTTTACCGCACTAACCTCTAACATTCAAAAATGAATTTATTAATGATTAAATTATAATTATGTTTCTTTTAATTAAACGCTAATTTTATTATAATATATATATATTTTATTAAAGTTAATACGTCTTAAAACATTTTCGCTAATTTCGCTTTAATTAATAATATAATAATTAATAATATAATAATAATAATAAGTAGATAATAAATAATCATAATTAATAATAATAATATAATTAATTATTTATAATTCATTTAATTAATACAATTAATAATATAATATAATATAATATTAATTATAATACATAATATTAATATAAGCCAATTGTTCTTGATTCTTCAAATGACATTAATTCAGATTTTTAACAGTATGTCTTCCCATGCATGAGTTTATCTTGGTTATTGTTTGTTTCTTTCTTACCTATACTAATTACATATTATACATGTCAAGTTTGGTATTCCGGAGTCCTTGACAGCATACATTCAGGTATATGTAGACAAAAAAGTATGAATAAATGGATATTGCTAATAGCATACGTGACCTCGTTATTCATGTTAAACATTAATACAATGAAGAACTAATTATATATACGTTTAGTATATACAGTTATACCTACGTACTGAGCTATTATTTTATATCTGTCTTTGGCCCCTTACATGGAAGGCTATAATTGGTACAGTTGCATTTATTTAGCCTATAATGTATAGATATAGATCAGTTGGTTCAATTTTCACAGCGGTCGCATTTTCTTCTGTAATTGAATTGGCTTCTGAAGACTAGAATCCAATGTTATTGATTCAGCTTATTATAAGATTCTTAATTCTTATAATAATATTCATACGATATACGTTGTCTCTCTCACTAATGTGGTAAATATGTTAGGATATGTAATCTGATCTTGTTTTTATGGAAGCAGGCTCAATCGTAAATCGGGTTAGTTAATATAGTCGTTTATCCGGGTCATTAGAATATATCTGAATTTACCTTATTTTTTACGACAAATAGTCAGAGCCTCATTTCTTTCTGTTACCAATTATTCTAAAATTTTTAGTATGGATTAAAAAATACACCAATATTACCATTAATTGTTTGTATACTGGCATTTTTATATTACTATACACAATACATTCTAGTGTCTCTCTTTAACACCCTTTCTTTCAAGCAGATGCTACATCCTTTACTTTATTCTTGCTCCATCTCTCTTCTTCTCAACTTCCTTACCATATTTATCATTATTACACTTAATCTTATAATATTCTCTTGTCTGCATTCCGACACTTCTATTCGTCTCTTTCATACCTAAGCTTATCTAATTTCACGCTTCCTAATGGTTGTATTACCATTTCTCATCATACGACTACTCGGGTTTGAATACAGATGTTCTTTATCTATGCATACATCCTTAATACCCTTACTATTTATTATTATTATAGTGTACAGCCGGGTTACAAACTATACACTTTTACTTTACGACAATTTTATTCTTCTTAACCATACAGAGAATGTATGTTTTCGTCACCGTCTCGCGCACGTAACATGATCCTTTATTGGTTATTCCCAAACATTTTCCAGCTGTCGTATGTCATTCTCATTATAAGTACTATTATTTCTACAACTTGCATTTGTGCCACTTAAGTAGAGCGAGCGGAGCGAGTCATGCAATACAGGATTTGCTGGTAGTGATCGAATTCAGGCTGTATGTAGTGTTCTTGACCTGTTAGGTATACAGTAGAGGATATCGAGTCGTCGCAGAGTTAGTAATTTTTTGGATATAAATATAATATCTAGATTTATTATAGTAGAAGTATACCAGGATGAATATATTTTATGTATTATTTTGACAGAGTTACTCAGTGCATGGTAGTCATGTTATAAGAGGAGCTCGGTGACAGCTTCTCTGTGGCGATACGTATTCATAGTGGGGTCGTCTCAGCGTGAGGTAAGTGAGTCGATCGTGATCGAGCGTAGTTTGCCGTACGGTTGTCGTGCTGAGGACGATATTATATATAGATTGGAGGCGGTTGCTAAGGCCCGTATAGAGGTTGCTGGAGTAATGAGTTATATGTAGATTAGTATGGTTAAGTTGTATATTTTTAATTGGTATTATATGATTGTTGTTTAAGTATAGTTAATTAAGTGGTATAGTAGAGATTGAGATAGAGAGTAATATATTTAGTAGTGTGTAATTACGCGATATTAGGCCGACGCATTTCGAGTGAATTAGTGTGATTAGTATATATGAGTTTTATATAATATATAATGCTCCGAATTGTTTAGTATTTATATAATATTAATAATGTAGTATTAGTGTATAGTGTATTATATATATACTATTATATATATATATATTAATTATATGTATAGTATATATATTTTATGTTTGTGATGTAGGTATTTATTATATAAGTATATTTATAATTATATATTATATATATATATATATTATATATAATATATATATATTATATATAATATATATATTATTACTATATTATTATATATAATATTATATATATTAATTATATATATATGATATTATATTATCAGATATTTCTCCCCACACTAAACATAAAGATTGAATGTGGGTTCTTTCCAACTTGATACCTTTAGAAAGAGGATCTATGGTTGTCCGACATTAACCATCGGTATGAATTTTGAAACAGAAGGATGCAAGTAGTAGAGAACACGGATACCCTTTGTCGAACCAAGTCTAAAGCATCCCAGTAAGTGACAAGACTGTTCATGTTTCTAAATTATCGTGTGATCAGGTAGGTAAATGCCGTCGAGATCCTACAGGTTAGTATATCTCTAGCATTTGGGGTTCTTGAACCTAACAAAGGAATTCGCTTTACACAAATAAAGGTATTCATGACAATGGGGTTTCCTCCTACCTTGGATACTCCTTTGAGGGGAAAGGAGGAATGGGGCTAATGTTTGCCAAAACTTAACAAATGGGACTGGAATTTTGAAAGGGGGCGAGAGGAGCTAAAGTCGGAGTAAGGGAAACTACGATACTTTTGTCAAACAAAGGACAGACAGTAACCGGCAGTGATGGTTGGGACAATAATTCCTGTGTCGTGTTCAATTATACGGGTTTGATTCAGTAAGGTAACTGCTGTCGATTGGGACCTTAAGGTTAGAATCTCCGATATGTTCTTGATTCTACAAGGATATCTTCAGACACTGAGAACTATAAGGTATTTGATTGACAAATTGGTTCCGCGTCACCTACTTTTTAATGCTTTGGAGGAAAGAGGAATGCTATGTTTGTCGGCAATTAGACCAAATCGACTGAATTGTTGAAGGCAGACAGGAAGCTAATGTCGGAAGGTAGAGGAAACTACGATTACTTGTTCGGAACAAAGACAGCAGCATCGCAAGTAGAAGGGGTGGCAAATTTAGTCTGTATAATGTTGTCTTCAAATTAGCGGGTGTGGATCCAGTAGGTAAATGCGTCGATGGGACGCTAAAGGAAAAAAATATCGAAATTGCACTGCCCTTGGCCACCAATGAGTACAATATATGATATGGGGTCGTTTGCTACCAAATTTCAGATAAAATGAATTGTACAGTAACATATTAAATCAAAGAAGTGGTACAAGAGGATTTTTTTTACCTGCTGGACTTGAGAGTAAGTCAAATCGCTTGGCTGTTATACCGGCCTTGTAAAACTTTAATAAGGGTAAGCTCTACGAGTTATGTCACTTCAGGGCGACATAGCCGATCTGGGCTACATATGTGCCCGGCGTAATAAGAAGAAGCATCTCAACTTCCGCATAATTCCGAAAAAGAAGAAGAGCGGCTTGCCTGTTCGCCCTGCCAAGTCGTGTACGGCCTTGATGAGGTAAAGCTCATGTTACAGCCTTGGGTCAAGAAAGGAAACACCGCTGTAAGCAAAATTGCATAAAAAACTAATGAACAGAAAAGCGATAAAGTGCGACGTATAGTTTGTGTTTTACAAGGGAGAGAAAACTGTTTTATCGGTTTTTCATTTCCAGTAATATTTTTGTAGATTTGGAATGACCAAACTCGCTTTGAAAAGCCCTCCACCGCCTTAATGGTCTACTGCCAATGATCGCTGCAGGATTATTATATATATCTATATAATATATAATATAATATTATATATAGTAATAGTTATATATATATATTATATATATATATATATATTATATATATATATGTATATATATATATATATATAGTAATATAATATATATATTATACTAATATTAATATAGTTTTATATATTATATTAATACTAAAAAGTCTAAATTTGAATAAAAAGGAATTGCAGTTTAATTGTTTACGACGATCTTAACTCCGTGGATGCCATTAATCCATTTTGCATAGGGTACTAAAAAAATCAAACGCCTTATTAGAGGTCTAATGAAGATATTAAAAACAAAAATTTTTTTTGTTTATAAGCGGAATCACTCACACGGCATCAAAGGGTTAACAACGGGCATCTCTTTACACCTTTCCAGTTGTTTTCCAATTGCACTACATTATCCTATTGGTTCAAAAGTTTTCCCTTCAAAATAAAGCAGTAAATGACGTAGGGGTAGTTTATTTATATGTAGCAAGCATATAAACCATTGCAATGGATATCCTATAGAAAGTTCAATTTGTCGTATGATACCATTTTTCCTGCCTGTGTTTACAACTGTTCCATCACAAACAATAGCTTGCAAAGTAGAAATATCAACCCTTTTTCGTAGATAATTCAAAATACATTTTTTTAAACTCAAATTTTCCAGATATCGGGGCAACATGGCCAAGATACATGGAACCTGGTTCTGAGACCAGAATAATAAGTTCTTCAGTTACAGTTTTTTTTTCTTATTACTCCTACTTTATTTTGTTTTAGCTTTTTACTTTCCTTTCCCTCAAAATATAGTTCATGTAAATATTGCTGTTTTTCCATAGTTTTTTTTCAGATCGCTGCGATATTTTACTCGTTCATTTCTTATTTTCCTGCGATCCACTACCATTTTAGTTATTATTCCGAAATCTTTTAACGCTGCATTTACAAGAATTGCGGCCGATTTTTCTGAGAAACCTATTCTGTCGCAAGACTGAGCTAAGGTTGCAAGTAGAACTCTCATTTTAGAAGTTGAAGGAATAACTTCTGCACCTTCCCAATTCGAATGAATTTTCTCAGTTTCCTTACTTTTAGAATTTGAAGAGGAATTTGAAGGTAAGCTCGATAAATGCCTTACAGAATGTACTGGTAATATATTATTCATCTTTTCTTACGTTCTTCCATCCGAGCTTTTTCTTCCATTCTTTCGGTTAACGCCTTACGATTCATTTTCTTTTGAAGAATTCTGCTTTTTTGTTTATCAGCATTAAATATCAACACCTTTCGTTCTTTTCTCTGGTCTGTTAAAAAAACTTCTTTTATCAACGGGTACTTTGTTTTTACACTTACATGTTTTGAAATCTTTGCATTTACATAACGAAATATCAAAGAGCTGTTTTTCTGCACAATCCCTAAAGAAAACAACTTTCTCTGACATATTCAGCTTTCCATCCTTCTTTTCTAGCTTTTTAATATTTCTATTATTTCTTTGTGATATTTCTTATTTTATGTAATATTTGTTTGTGGCCGAAACAACAATATGAACTTTTCGACCATAGAGCTTTTAAATCTTTTATTAATAAAAGGTAAATATCGCTCAAAGAAGGCTCTTGCTTACTATCTCTTAAGAGATTATTTCGAATAAGTAAATATTACCAAATATCATCATACATTGGTAAAACATTGTCTTTAAAAGACTTTGGTGAACCAAAAACAGGATACATCTTTCGATCGTGTCGTATACACTTCTATAATTAAACTTTGTAAACAATATACACAACAGTAACACTGAGAAACTGCTTAAGAACTGAGACTCAGATTTGTATAAGAGGTGGTGAGAGAAGCGCGAGGCCTTTTCGAGACTCCACGCCTTGAAGTTAATGACGCAATTTTTTAAGCTTTTTTCCGAGGTTTGATTGGCATCTACGGTAAATATAATCGATAAATTGAATCGATATTCATCGTCTTTTATATTATGAAATATAATTTTTATATTATTGTAAAAAGTTTATAAAAGAGCTCGTTATTTTACTATATATGAAAATTGTAAATGTTATGAAAATGTGAAGCCATTTTGGCAGCCAAAGGACAAACAAGAATTACTTCAAATTTCGTACAATAAAATGTATTATTAAGGCAACATTCAATATCATAACGTTTTTGATATTTTTCGTGTTTTATTGTTCTAATATGATATATATATATATATATATTAATATAATCTATATATATATAAATATAATATATATTAATATATTATATATTATATATCTATATAAATATATATATACATTATATTATATATATATATATATATAATATATATATAATATAATATATATATATTATATATATTAGTATATATAAATATATACTAATATATATATATTATATATTATATATATATATATATATTTATATATTATATATATATAATAATATAAATATATATAATATTATATATATATATATAAATTATATATATATATATATATATATATATAATATATATATATTTATATATATAATATGATATATATATTATAAGGTATAGTAGTGGGATGTACAGTTGAGAGCCCACCGATTTCGATAGGAAGGAATAGAGTATAGGTCTGAAACTTGAAATATAATCTATGGATGTGTTAAACTGATCAAAGGCGAGTTTTGGGCCGTGGATCAGCCCTAAGGGGGTGCTGTTTCCTTAGCGCCAAGGTCAAATACGTCCTGAAAACCATATTAGGCTTAACGTATCGGAGTGAAAGTATGGTTTGAGCTATGATACTAATTCTCGTCGGAGAGCGAGTACGTACCCCTGGCGTCCCCCCCATAAATAGGGGGGACGCTGCCTCCCTAAAAATTAATAATCGAGAAGACTGAAACTGGAGTTGGGTAGAAGATGGCAGATCGTGAGATGGAGATGGAGATGGAATCTGAGACGGAGTCGAAGTCGGATTCGGATTCGGAGTCCCTGGACCCCCCGGAGGGGGTTCCAGTTGAAAATAAACGAAGAAGAAATTGCAGGGTTTGAAGAAGAATACGAAGAAGAAGCAGCAGATAACAAAAAAGGAAGAAAGAAGAAGGAAGAAGAATGAGGAAGAAGAAGAATGAGGTAGGAGGAGGCTGAGAAGGGAGTCGACTTCATGCTTCAGTACGGCTCCGGTACTGGAGGCTGGTGCGGTGTCTATTACTAAACATTCTCTAACAACAATGTTGGTGTCTTTATATATCGGTTATAGAATCTGTAGAATTAAATTATTAGGTATCTAATGAGGCGGCAACAGAAATATTGAAATAAATAATAATGCAGAGTAGAATGTTCACTATGAAGAGTAAAGAAAAACTTGAAAAATGCTCTTTCTTTTATGTTATAACTTACAAATTTAAACGTTTTACATACCCTAAAGCCTAAATCAGTAAATCAGTAAAACTAAATTGCCTCGCTACGCCCTTCGTATCTATTGATTCTATGATCTATTTGATCTTTGATCTATTTGAGCTAGTTGATCAATTGATCATTGATTCAAAGTCAAATTTTTTACTAAATTGTAATGTTTCATACCTGAAAGCAGTAAATCAGTAAATCGTAAATCAAACCACCATCCAATCCGGCCTACTTGTCTAGATCGTGAACTCTCCCCAACCCTCCCTTCTATGCTATGATCTATTGATCTACTCGATGCTCTACAAATGATTCAAAATCACTATTTTTCTAAAAATGTCATGTTTACATACCCTTAAGCATACATCAGTAATCGATAAATCAACGCACATGCCAATCCACCTGCTGTTCCAGTTGTGATTCTATTGATCTATTGATCTATGATCATTGATTATTGATCTAGTTGATTCTATAGCCAATTTTTTACTAAATTGGTTACGCTTTACATACCCTAAGAACGTAAATCAAGTAAATCAGTAAATCAAACACGGATCCTGCCACCCTCCTTTCCATTCTTGATCTATTGATCTATGATCTATTGATTTCGGGTCACATTTCGAGTAATCATCTCGGATAAACATAACATAAAATCAACTTCTTTATACAAAGATCAATCAATATATGTGACGTAACAAAGTTTCACATTAATAAAGCTTCCGTAGCGTCATCTGAACTAGATTAACCCACACCGACATACTGACACATCTTAATACATATTAATAAAGCTGTTAACATTACAGAAGTTCACACTTACACCAGTAAGTTACAACATGTGCATCAAAAGCGTAACCCGTATTATTAATTTTCAAGCATTCTCTACACTATTAAACGTTTCTATACCACTGACCGTACATTAGTAAAAATGTAGTCAATAACCTTGACTGATTATCATACTGATCAACGAAATACTTAATGTTAAATAGAGTTCCTAATCAATAAGCTAACATATGCGTACCTGAACTAAGAAAATAATGTACAACGGACCAAACCTACAAACTACACACAAATAAAGCTGTAACGATTAACAAAGTCCACACTTAACACCAGTAAGTAACATTGCCGCAAAACGTAACCTATCTCTTTTTCAAGCATATCACTAAAATATTAACGTTAATCTTCACAAAAGGGGGCAAACAAAATTTTAAACAATTTTTTGCAAAAATGTATCAAACTAAGGCCGATAGTCATATTCACCAACGACTAATATGCTAACGTAAAAACAGTTTTTTTTTTCATTATCATATGTATTCATTTTAACAAAAACATACATGAAATAGCAAAATTTCTTTATTTGTAACTCTAGACCGAATCATTGAAAGTAAAAATTCTGTCTCCAAAACATATAAAAAATACCCCAAAAGGTTTAAAAATATAAAAACATAAAAAAGATTTGAAAGTTTGAAAACCTTTAAATAACAGTTTACAGAATTTAAAGCAGTAAATCATTAATCAGTAAATCAAACCACCCGTCCCCTAACTCGGCCCTCCCTACCTCATTCCGTTCCATTGACCTTTTGATCTGTCGGATCTAATGATTAGGTCACAGTACGAGTAGCCGATTTCTGATAAACTAGTAAAAGTAGTTCTTTATTACTACGAAACGAATAGTATGCTAAGGTAACATTCGTTCCACATTAATCAGCTACCATAGCATTACAGACAAAGATATAAGCACAATGAGAAAACTAACACACCCTACGCACGATAAACTACAACATTAACAAAGTTCCATATTACCAACACTAAAGTACCTAGCACAGCGTAAAACGCGTAACCATTTACACTTTTTTTCAAGTATATCTCTAAATATTAACGTTTAATTTACTATTGACCAGACAGTAAGTATTTACATGAAAAGTATCCATAACCAGGTATAATAAAATCTCAGACCAAAAACAACTTAAAACATCAAGACCCCCTCACTTAAAGACCTTGCCACAGAGAGAAAGGTTTAACTAATTAAATATTTAATTAAAACTTATGTGGCTCCGTGTAGTTTTTTTGATACAGTTATTTGGACGGATTCTCTGGTAGCTGCTAATTGGATAGGTCAAAAATCTCTAAAAATGCAATCTATTTTTATAAAAAATAGGGTTTTAGAAATTCAGAAGAAGAGTGCACAATTTCCATGTAATGTGGAGGTACGTCATGTTGCGGGTGTAGAAAACCCTGCTGATTTGCCTCCTAGGGAACTACAAAGTAAAGGTTTTAAAATTAAAACATGTTTTTAAATGTCATCATTTATCAGTTGAAGATTTATGCCAAATCATTGTAGTAAGATTTAAAAAAATCAAAACTGTTATTTAATTTCCTGTAGCTCTTAGGTAATAATGAACCCATTGAACCCTTTTTAATGTGAAGGTTTTTCAAATAAGAAATAAAATATAAGAATACAGGTTAAGTGTTAGATTTTAAATAGATCTCAAATATTATTTCTTCAAACCTTCCAAAACCCAATTTAACCCTTCAACAGAGAATAGAAACTTTGCTTAAAATTCAGTAGTTTTAATAAAGTAGCTTCAAATTATTGGATTAAGTATATTCAAGGTAAATTTTTCCCTAATGAAATAAATTTCCTGCAAAAAATTAAAGAAGGTAGCCCTGTTAATGATCTCCCAGATCTCCAAAAGGATTTAAAACTCTTTTTGGATAAACAAGGTATAATAAGAACTATGGGCAGATACAGATATGGAGGTACAATTCCATATTCTGCAAGGTATCCTGTGCTTCTTCCTTAGGACAGTCATTTTACTAAAATAATAGCATTTGAATGTCACCAAAAGTCTAATCATGCTAGTGTATCAGCAACTTGCAATATGTTAAGGCAGGAATTTTGGATACCCCAAATAAGACAACTTGTTAGAAAGATGTTAAAAAATTGTGTAATCTGTAAAAAATATCATTGTAAGGCCTATGATATTCCTTCAGTAGGTCCTTTAATTAAAGAAAAATTTGAGTATAAAAATCGTTTTGAAACCACAGCAGTAGATTATGCTGGTCCTATTATGGTTAAAACAAACTCGTATGAAGGATGAATTTGGCACATACTTTTTACATGTGGTAACACACATTTCACAAGTATCCATGTTTGTCATGAATTGACTACAGATACTTTTCTAAAAGAGCTTTACCATTTATCACTAACATATTCTCAGCCAAAAAACTTATATCTGATAATCAATCAACCTTTAAAAAGCTAGTAAATACTTAACCCATTGGTTTGAAACTGATAAGCAAAAGGAGTCATTGGTGGAATGGTATTGCTTGGGCAGTATCACTGTATTCTTCCCAGAATTGGGAGTAGTTGACGTATTAGTGGGCTTGGTAAAAAGATTCTTAACTTTTCATTGATAAGGTAAGATTATTTTAGAATAGATCACCACCTTAGTAAAAGAAATTATGCACACTATAAATTCAAGGCCTCTTACTTATGTTAGCTCTAATGAAGATCCCTCCTATGAAGTAATAACCCCTTTCAAATTAGTATTTGGACATATATATAAAATTAAAGTTTTTAACTAATGCATAATGAAATTTCATCCACTGATATGGGGGAAAAGTTAGATCCCACCTTTGAAGGTAAGTTGAGAGAATAAATTATTAAAAATTTAGACATTAACTCAGTCAGGTAAAAATTAAATAATGAAAAATGGAGAGAAGAGTATTTTTTAGGTTATTAGTTGGTTGAAAAAAAACAACATAAACTCATAGGTTCAAGTAAAGTACCTAAAATTGGTGATATCTTTGTCTCTTAAATGGAGACAGGATAACTCGAAATAAGTTCTTTTGGAAAATAGCGTAGGATAGTGATTTCATCCTATGATGAGGGTATTATAGGATGTTCAGTGGCCAAACGGTTCTGGAAGCCAATTGAAAGAGCAGTGTTTATAATCTATATCCTCTAGAAATTCCTCATAATGACGACATTCCTGACAAAGACTGACAAAAGACAAATGTTAATAGTTCTCCTGAAAAGACTGATTCTAAACCAAAAAGGTTATCTGCTAAAAAACAGATGACCAAATAAAAGGCTCGATTAGGCAAATTATTCTAGATATATATTTGTAAGGTTTATTTTGCTGGAGAAGCAGTAAAAAAACGGTTACTTCCAGCTGAACAGTAGTAGTAGTAATGTTTTTCTTGTTAAAAAAAAAAAAACTAAAACAACTACTAAAACAAAAAAATAATCTTTTTTTTTTCTTTATTCTGGAGTTGTTTGCTCTTGAAATGTGAAATCATAAATGTAGACAAAACCAAAACTTTATTTTGGCCATATAAATTAAGTATAATTAAATTTACGATTAAGCCAGAAAACTTTACTTTCCTAACGTTTTTAAAAAAATTATGCTTTGATTAAAAAGGGAGTCTTGTTTTAGTTAATCAAAGTCCATAATCATGACAAGAAAATTAAAAAGAGTTTACTCATAAAATAATAAACCATCCAAAATGGCAAGTCTGCGACTGGAAGTCATGAGAAAAGTTGTGTCCTTACTTTTGATGCCGTTTTTGGAACTTTATATATTAACATCTTGTGCTAAGTGGTAAATTGTACGTGAAGAACGGTCTGCATAGTTAGGGCCCTAACCTTCATTGTTTACTACAATTCAGCAAGCACAAAAACTTAAACTGACTCCAAGTTACCTAATCATTGGTCGAATAAACTTACACAGAAGTTTAAAAGGTAAGGCTCTTTTTTTGTTAAAGCATTATTTTTTATTTAACTTCATTAGCATTATTCATCCCTTCCTTATTATAAATCAAAATCAAAGACTCGCCATCGAAACTTTTTCATTCGAAGAAATAGTTAAAATGTTTAAACTGCCGTAATTTTTTGGGTACTCACTCGTCTCGTCCTTTCTCCCTAAACCGCGCTCGTCGATGCCATTGGTCAATGTGCTACTCCCGGCATTGGCCGAAAAATTTGTCGAAACCCGATTTCTTCCCTCTATCGGAACATTTTTGGTTCTTTCTCCTCGAGCGAATCGACACTGGAGACTTTTGTTTAAATGTTATCCTTTCGGAGTATCTCCTAGCGCCAATTGACCAGTAGTATGATTGCAAAATGCGCATGCGCAGTGGTCTTCATTTCGCAAAATAAAAAATCCCTCTTTCGCCAGTTCTTCGGGAGAAACGAAAGATATTGGCCAATCTACGAAGGTGAATAGTCTTTATTGTTCAAAGAAAAACTCGGACTGCGGCCATATAAACGTTTTAGACCGCCAAGGTTGGCTATTTTCAACCCACGTCATCGTTCGGAAAATTTATAATTTCTTCGGATATAGAAGCTGTCTAGATGCCGTGTTAGCGGACGTCTGTGCCCTAGGGCGTCCGATGCGCGGTTTATATCGGCGGCTGGCCATTTAAAAAAAATGAAAAGAAAATTTACTTTTTTTACTTTTAAATTCCACTATATAAATATATTTTTTAAATCTATATTTTTTAATTTATTATACCTAATGGATAAGGTACGTAACCCGTCCTTTATTACAAATTTCTTACGTCATTGAACTGAACAAAATTAAAAAAAAAACATTCATCGAAATTGTATTTAATGTCCTATTAGTTTCATTCTCGAAAGGATAATATAAATAAATTTTGTGTTGAAAATGTATTTTATAAAATAGATTTGCGACAATTGACTCCCTTTGCGATAAAACCTTATTTTCTTATCAATGTCATTACCATCCCTTGATAATACGTAAAAAAAATCGATAATTTCAAGCGTGCGGGATACGTGATTTCCTTCAATGTTAATTTCATAAAAATGTAATAAAAATATAAATTAATTTTTTTACCCATTTTTTATATTTATACTATATATAAAATATAACAATATTACATTTTTCAATTTATTATATCTATAGGGTTAGTCGTATAAACCCCCTATTTCTTAATTAAAAATTCATTAGCGACTGATATTTTTTGCTGGCTTGGCCAGAGACCGAAGACGATAGAGAAACTCTCAAATTCAGCACCGTATAGCGACCGATTCGGAGAATGCGAGACGCCACTTTCTAGCAGCTAGCTGCGAATCCTGAAGATAAAAAAATCATTACTCGTCATGTTTTCGCTAAAGATCAAAATATATTTAGCCCTTTTTGACGAGGTACATTACTCTCTATTAGAATTCGAGTTTCCGATCGGGTTCACCTGTGAGTCGCGATGGAGAGAAATAAATTTAAGCGAAAAAGATGAAAAATATTTCGTTCATTTTAAGCCGAGAGCGTATTTTCGACCGTTCGCGAATCATCAGAATCTAGCGCTCAACAACATCGACGAATCTTACTCTTTTGTTGAAACTCTCGATGAGTATTTGTTCTTCGACCTCAGCCACGACGTTCTAGAGTGGAAGGTTGCGATGACTTTATCAACGGTTTAAAAGACTTACGTTTTGAAACTCGAAATCGCAATAAAGAACGCCCTCAATTTAAATTTCCTTTCGAATAAAATGTTCGAACGATTGAAATTTCAATCCGAAAGGAAAATCGAGAGCTTAGAAAGAGGCGAAACGCGTATCGTCCAAAAATTTAAACTGGGACGATGTCTTACCGTGATGAAAGAACTTATCGAAAGCGGGTATACTGCCCATATGTCGAAAATTAGAAACTCGGGAAAATCCCTAATCGAGGCTTAAGTTTACGAGTACGATGAGGAATTCGGCTTTCGAGTGCAGCAAGTCGATCTCTGCTTTTTCCGATATATTAGAAAGACCCGGATCGAAAACTAGATTTTTCAAGGAACTAAATATCTCAGATTTCCTCTTAAGATCTTCCAGTAATTATTTGGACGCTTCCGAAGAAAAATACGTGGTTTTTAACGGAGAAATTGTTATTAGAAAACTTGAAGAAGATTTTAGCACTACCGATAAGCGCAATTTTATCGACGTCTGGGAATGAAAAAGCGAAGACATAAATAGGATAACCGAAATCAACTGATGCGGCGTTTCACTCGAACTCACGATAACCGAACTTAAAGATTCCTCTAAAGCGCAATTGCTATACAGAGGAAAACTCGCCGTTTTAAGGTTTTTTTTCCTTTTTTCGGCCTTCCGGTATTGGTGGAAATAAATGCTGTTTGTCAAAAAAATCCTTGGAGGTTGACTGCGATAATAAACCAACCAGAGAGCATCATCACGTTCGTAAGTCAAATTCTTTTGGATAGCTCGATAGAAACGCCGGTGTTCGAAAATTTGGGAGGCCAAAAATGTGTTTCAAAGCGGTAATTCCGATTTTCAGGAAGGAATCGGTAAACGTTTTAAAACCCATCCTTCTGACGAATGTCGTCCTCTCGATTTGTTCATTCTGCGTTTTGAGAAACCCTCTCCTACACGATAAAAATGCCCATTTTGCTGCGCTAATATGTCTTTGGAGTAAATTAATAGATCTAAACGGAGACCATTTCGTCCACACGCGGAGAATATTCGAAGCGATAGGCGCTACCTCCTCCGTTTACCTGGATTGACCTCACCTCAAGGCGTATAAAGACAGGTTATTTAAATCGCCCGAATCAACGTTAGGTCGAGGCGTCGTAGATGAGTAGGGCGGCGACGAACTAGAGATTTGTTCCGAAAATTGAGAAAAGTCACTTTTTTTATATTTATTACGGTGATTTGAAAGAAACGGAGGTATTTCATTTTATGAAACAATTCTTACGAGAATACATCTCTCGGTTAATTTCCAAATTGGTTAAAAATAATGGCTTGAAAACAGTCATGAAATATTTGTTAATAAAGAATAGAAACCTAGTTTTCTCAACGTATGTTCAACTAATTAACGAACCTTATTTAACCAACGTGAAGAAAAAATCGGAAACTATAGTCGACTGCTTTTTAGTGGAACATTAACACCTCGAAAATCACCCTGGAAGTGGAGGAACGCTTAGAAACTAGTGTAGAAAACTTATTTTGAACACAACCAAACGACTAACGTTGAATTTATCATTCTTGTTCACCTGCAAAGATGAAGAATTTATTTTAGATTTCGATTTGATGGACGTCCAAAAAATGGAAATGCGAGTATTTAAGTGATCAAAAAGGAATCGATTTAATTTTTGACGTAAAGAAGATACTCTCCTGTTGGAAAATTTTCATGTTCCTTAATGTTTAAATTTCTTAAATGTAACAAAATCAAACTTTATTTTGGCCAAATAAATTAACTAATTAAATTTACAAATTTAAAATAAATTAAAACTTTACTTACCTAACTTTTTTAAAAAAATGATGCTTTGATTAAAAAGGGAGTCTTGTTTTAGTTAATCAAAGTCCATAATCATGACAAAAAATTAAAAAAGTTTAAAGTCAGTGACAGAATAAACCATCCAAAATGGCAAGTCTGCGACTGGAAGTCATGAGAAAAAGTTGTCCTCATCTTTTTGATCCGTTTGTTGGAAACTTTATAAATTACATCTTGTGCTTAAGTGGTAAATTGTACGTGAAGAACTGTCTGCATAGTTAGGGCCCTAACCTTCATATTTACTACAATTCAGCAAGCACAAAAACTTAAACTGACTCCAAGTTACCTAATCATTGGTCGAATAAACTTACACAGAAGTTTAAAAGGTAAGGCTCTTTTTTTTGTAAAAGCATTATTTTTTATTTAACTCAATAACATTTATATCAATACCAACCATCAAAATCAACAATAATATTAAAATTTTTGTTAAAATGGTGGCCCGTAGGGGGAATAATGTTTGGCCAAGGTAATTTGTATGTTTCTGTTTTGAAGTGCTATTTAAATAACGTATGAAAATTTCCAGCATTCTCGAAATAAAGGTGTAATCATAGTTCAATTTATGGTTTAACTTTTACCAATTTACTAGATCGTAATTTTGCCCAAATTTTCAATTGTAACATGCCTGATAATTTTTGTTTAATTAATAAATTTACTTACTTAACGTGAAAATTGTTAGGTAATTAAAGGTTTATCAGTATTTTTGAACCAAATTAATTGAAATTTAATGACAGTGTTATCTTTGATCGTAAGGTATGTTAGGCCTAGGGTCTACTTAACTTTATTTTAAGAGAGGCTACTTGGTGTCAATTGTAGGCCTAAGCTAATAGCCTAAATAAAGCATAACCTACTTACCAGAGTTTTGTGTATTAGGTAGGCCTATGTTAATAATTTGTATTATTAAGTTTTTTTAAAACTTAGCTATTAAGTCTGGCTTAAAGAAATGGTTAGCCTAGCCTATAAGCCTAGCCTAGCCTAGCCTATAAGCCTAGCCTGTAAGAGTGGGCCTTCTGTCCCTTTGTAATGGTATTGATAAGGTTTGTACAAAGTACAATGTTTTTCTGTAAATTTTGCATTTAAATTTAAGATTAAAATTGTTTATAATTTAAAATGAGGGTCACAGACATTGACTGGGATTCAGTAAAGAAATTTTCTACTGAACCCTCAAGTCAACTTTTGGTAGTTGTCAATCTTGTTAAACGTCGAGGCATTAAAAGGGGCTCTACCACTAAATTTATTAATAAATTAATTCCTCAAATTAAAGAATTATCCTTAGAAGATAAGACTAATGAAATCCTTATATTAAAAAAATTTAGAGATGAATTAGAAACTTTAAATGATAATATTAGTATCAGTTTTGTGGAGTGTCCTGAATATAATGATGAAAGATTAGAAGCTCTTGAGGATAAAAATGCTAACTACTTTACTTATATTAATAAAGTTATTCAGCAGTTGGGTCCAGGTGTCCAAAATAATAGCTCGGTTCAAATCCCCTTAATGCAGTATTCAAGTGTAAAGGTTCCAGAACTGAAAATTACTCCCTTTGATGGAAATCCATCACAATTTAAAAATTTTGAAATTTCTTTTAGAAATATTTATGATAAACCTAATTTTAGCAATATTCAAAAATTTGTGTATCTTAAACAATCCTTAAAAGGTAATCCTTTAATTCAAATTAATTGCATACAAGAGTCCTGAGACCCTCATATGATGAGGCTCTGGAACAACTCGAGGATGTTTATGCATTCACCTGGGAGATTTAAATTTTCTTTGAATTAAAAATCTTTTAAGTACTCCTCACTAAATAAGTGTTTAAATTTTAAATTAATTTCAGGCATATATGAATGCCAATATAAATTTACTTAAAAATAATGAAACTTAATTTCGAAGATATAAAAATTATTATTTTACTTAAAAAACTCCTTATTATCAAAAGAGTTACAAGATTATTTAATAACTTGTGGTTATGTTGCAACCAAGCCTTTTGAAGAGTTTAAAAGGCAGTTGCAGAAGCAACAAGGACTGCTGGGTGGACCAAGAAGTAATAAAGCGTTAATTGAACAATTGATGATTATATGCTATTAATTGTCAGATTAATCACTCTAAAAAACACAAAATATATCTAAAACTAATGATTCCTCTGATCAAAATTCTCAATATTTCTATGAAGAACGTAAACCTAAAAGTTCAGTTGTAGTAACTATAGCTGATCTAGAATGTAAATTATGCAACCAAAAAGGGCATAGTATTTCAAGGTGTAGTACTTATCCTAGTAATAAGGCTAAATTTGAGAGAAACAAAGAATTAGGTATTGTAAAAAGTGTACTTCTAAATTCCATAGAAGAAAAATGTAGAGTTACCTTAGATCTTTGTAAATTTGTAAAAAGCGATCTCATCTTTTCTTTTCGTGTTTAAAACAATCCGAAAAAGTAGATTCTAATCCTCACAAAAAATGAAAAAAGTAAAACTAAAGAACCAAGTAGTAACGGTAATAAATAAATGAAACGTATAAACTAGTCTATGGGGAGTGCCATTATAACGTTAAGTAAGGTGGAAATCAATTCGTTTCCTTCGTCTAATGTTGGCCAGGTTGACAGGCCATAATGAATAATTTAGCGGAGAGTTTGTTAATTTACAGGGGTGGCATGGGTGATAGGGTTTGCCTCTCAAAAGATAATTTATAAGGGCGAGACTGGAGTGCCTGCCCTGGAAAGCCATTAGGTTAAATATCCACAAAAGTAATTAATGAAGCTATAACTATTAGTAAGTTTTATTTCCCAAACTAATAAATCATGTTTTGAAATTTGAGCTAAAATTTTATATTTGAAAATTTCCCCAAATCAAATAAATGCAATGGTTGTTGATGCAATTCCTTTAAGTTTTGAAATTGATGGCCTTTTGAATTTAAAAACAAACATCTTTGCAATGGCAAGGATATAATTTAGCTGATGACTACTGTTAAAACTGCTTAAATAATTTTCAAATAATAATAGGTGCATCAGTATTAAAGGACTTCGGAACTTGACAATTAATTAAAATTGGTACAATGCAAATGGCATACCAACTCCAAATTTGGAGGGTGATATTACAGGGATGTGCATCTGACTACTACCTAAAAACTAATAACCTCACCAAATAGATTTAAGTACTAATAATTAATTTGAACTTGATATATTTTACACTTTATTAAAGACTATGAGGGGTAAACGAGAATGCACATGGTCTGAAAAAATATTGCTCAATTTAGTAATCTAGAAAATGTGGGTGTTTTTACCAATGATGCAAAAAATACTCTACTAAAGAAAAAATGATTATTGCCAATTTTTTTAGAGACCTGTAAATATAAAAGAGGAGGAGGTATCAGTGAAAATTCCTTGGAAGTCAGGTTATGATAAAGTAATCTTAACTCCGACGCCAAATTTTGAGTATTCTTATGGTAGGTTAAGAAACCCCTTTTAATTTTCAAAGCTTAAAAATAATAAATTACTTAAAAAATATGATGAAATCTTTGATCAACAAATAAATGATGGAATTCTTTATAAGTGCCCTTAAATGAAAATAATATATGTAGTGATTATTTTTTACCCCCACTTTGCGGTTTTAAGATCTAATGTGGAAAACTACTTAAAATTAGAATTGTAGGTTGAACGCCACTGGTTAAAAAATTAATAAGATATAAGCGTTTGAATGGATGCCATTGAGATTGGTCCCTGCCCTCCTTCCTATATAGCCAGGCCTTTTAAATAATTAGCAGACATGGCAAATACATATTACACAATTGCAGATATAGAGGGAAAGCATTCTTAATGTTACATCTTGCAAAAAAAATTATGATAGAGAAGCTCATAAAATATTATGGTTACACAAAAGACATTAAATCCACCAAGTGTCAAAATGCTAATTTAATATGCTTTGATATATAGGCGCTGGTGTTTTTGGGAAAAAAGTAGTCCCTTTTTTACTTCAGGAGGCTATTCAAGATATGTGGGAATCTAAAGGCAAGAAAAGGGTAATATTTTGCCACAAAGGTTTTATAACTGGATAATTTGGTAATTACTTCCTGTAATTTAAATGAAATTAAAGATAATTTTGATTCAGCTATTGAATATATGGAACCTTATGGGTTTCATCTGTATCAGTGGGCTTCTAGCTGTCCTGAAGCTGAATTAATGTTTAATAAACTAGGGATAGGATCATCTGAAAATCCTTTGAGTACTAAATTATTAGGTTATTTATGGGACAGAAAAAATGATTTATTTTCATTAAAGAATTTTGAACCAAATAAAAATGCCAAAACCAGGAGAGAAATATTGAGCTAGTTTGTATGATCCCCTTGGGTTTGTAGCCCCAGTAGCTTTTAAACTTAAAGTATTTATGCAGAAATTAGGCTCTCAAGATCTTGACTGGGATGAAAAAGTTTCACCTAACCTATTAAAAGAGTGGCATTACTATTGTAAAGATCTTTTAAAATTAACTAATATAACATTTCCGGAAGATTTGCGAAAACTTTTCTAAAAGAGTTTTGAGGTCTGAATCTGGGTCGAATGCCTCTAAGATTTCCTCTCTCAACCTCTTGTGAATCTCCATCTCAGACACAAACTCCAAAACTTTCGAAGTGACAAAAATATTTTCCTGTATTGTGGTGAAGGCTGAAGCGGGATAGATATCCTCTATCTTCTTATTTAATTGAAACTTATACAGGCTCATGGCTAGGGTTTATTTGATACAGTTATTTGGACGGATTCCCTGGTAGCTGCTAATTGGATAAGGTCAAAAATCTCTAAAAATTGCAATCTATTTTTATAAAAAATAGGGGTGATATTAGAAATTCAGAAGGAGAGTGCACAATTTCCATGTAATATGGAGGTACGTCATGTTGCGGGTGTAGAAAACCCTGCTGATTTGCTCACTAGGGAACTATCAAGTAAAAGGTTCTTAAAATTTAAAACATTTTATTTAAATGGTCCATCATTTATTAAGTCTGAGGATATATGGCCTAAAACAATTGTAGTAGATTTAAAAAATCAAACTGTTATTAATGCAGTAACATCTACTGCAGGTAATAATGAACCCATTGAACCCCTTTTTAATGTGGAAAGGTTTTCAAATAGAAATTAAATATTAAGAATTACAGGTTATGTCTTTAGATTTATAAATAATCTCAAATATTATAGGACTCATAAATTTAATCCAAAACCCAATTTAACCCTTCAACAGAGAATAGAAACTTTGCTTAAAATTCCCCAGTAGTTTTAAAAAAGTAGCTTCAAATTATCGGTTAAGTATAGCCAACGCTAAATCTTTTCAAGATTCACAATTTATTTCCTGCAAAAAAGGGGTTGCCCCATAGTGAATCGTTAAGTAGCCAACGCTCTAAATCTTTTCAAGATGCACAAGTTTATAATAAGAACTATGGCAGATACAGACTATGGAGGTACAATTCCATATTGTGCAAGGTATCCTGTGCTTCTTCCCAAAAGGACAGT
Organism: Trachelipus rathkii; assembly: GCA_015478945.1. Classification (NCBI taxonomy): domain Eukaryota; kingdom Metazoa; phylum Arthropoda; class Malacostraca; order Isopoda; family Trachelipodidae; genus Trachelipus; species Trachelipus rathkii. The sequence goes on from JABUQX010136462.1 coordinate 21,760, forward strand.
CATTTTACTAAAAAAAAATAGCATTGGGAAGTCACCAAAAGTCTAATGCAATGCTGGTGTATCAAAGCAACTTTGGCCAAATGTTAGGCAGGAATTTTGCATACCCCCAAGTATAAGACCCAACTGGTTAGAAGATGTTAAAAATTGTGTAATCTGTAAAAAAATATCATTGTTAAGGCCTAGTGCCTGATTCGCTTATCAGTAGGTCTATTAATTAAAGAAAAATTTGAGTATAAAAATCCCTTTGAAACCACAGCAGTAGATTATGCTGGTCCTATTATGGTTAAACAAACTCATATGAAAATCAAAGGTTTATCTCGTACTTTTTAACATGTATGTAACACCACGTTTCAGCAAGTATCCATGTTTGTCATGACTTGACTAAGAAAGAATATATATCTAAAGAGCTTCACATTTATCACTAACATATTCTCAGCCAAAAAAAACTTATATCTGATATTCAATCAACCTTTAAAAAAGCTAGTAAATACTTAACCCATTGGTTTGAAACTGATAAGGCAAAGGAGTATTTTGGTGAGAATGGTATTGCTTGGCAGTTCACTGGTAGTTACTATCCAAGAACTTTGGGAGTAGTTGAGCGTATAATATGCTTGGTAAAAAAGACTCTCTATACTTCATTGAAAGGTAAATTATTTTAGAATCTAATACCACCACCTTAGTAAAAGAAATTATGCACACTATAAATTCAAGGCCTCTTACTTATGTTAGCTCTAGTGAAGATCCCTCCTATGAAGTAATAACCCCTTTCAAATTAGTATTTGGACCGGATATAACAAAATATAATTTTTTAAACTATTCCTGATAATGAAATTTCATCCACTGATATGGGTGAAAAGTTAGATCCCACCTTTGAAGGTAATTAATAAAAGAAAATCTTATTATTAAAAACTTTCAACGCATATCGCCCGCAAGGTAAATTATTTACAGAAAAAATGGGCGACTTAAGGTTGCTTTAGGTTTAAGAGAACTTGAGAAAACAACATAAACTCATAGGTTCAAGTAAAGTACCTAAAATTGGTGATCTTTGTCTCTTAAAATTGAGGGCGCTAAAACTCCAAAAGTTCTTTTCGGGAAAATGGCTAGGAATAGTGGAAATTTCCCCATCCTGATGATGGAGGGTATTATTAGGCATGTTACAGTGAAAACTGGTTCTGGAAGCCAATCAAAAAGACATGTTTTATAATCTACTATTCCTCTAGAATTCGCTCATAAATGACGACATTCCTGACAAAGAACTTTTACCTAACCAGACAAATGTAAATAGTTCCCCTGAAAAGACTGATTCTAGAAAACAAGAAAGTTATCTGCTAAAAATAAAGAATGGAGCAAATAAAAACGCGCTCATGTAAGGCGATCTTAATTTAGATTTTAAAGTATTCGTACAGGGTTCAATTTGCTGGAGAAGAGTTAAAAAAAAAGGTTGATTTTGGCTCGAACAGTAGTAGTAGTAATGTTTTTCTTAGGTTTAAAAAAAAAAAAAAACTGAAAAAAACCTAAAAAAACCTAAAAAACCTAAAATCTTTTTTTTTTCCTTACATCTCATTATATGTTAGGAAAATTTTCAATGTTCCTTTAATGTTCTTTTAAAATGTAACAAAAGCAAACTTTATTTTGGCAAGTTAAATTAACTAATTAAACTTACAAATTTAAAATAAATTAAAACTTTACTTTCCTAACTTTTTTAACCCTACATCACATAACTTATGTCTGTCAGACGCGGGGGTAAATATTTTTTTAATCAAAAATTACACATATGCTTAACATTATTACACATAAAATTGGTCCCAAAAAATTCTACGTATTCAATATGTAAAAAGCATAAACGAATAGGGAAATGATGCAAATATACAATGGCAAATTAAAGAAAAGGCAAAAACATGGCATTATAATTATTTTATAAAAATTTCTTAAAAACTGGCGGTCTAACCTGACATAAGAAAGCCCGTTAATGAACTGGCTTTTAAAAGCTATGTGTTTCTAGGAGTTAAAAAAAATGATGCTTTGATTAAAAAGGGAGTCTTGTTTTAGTTAACCAAAGTCCATAATCATGACAAATTAAAAACTTTAAAAGCCAAGTGGACACGAATAAACCCATCCCAAAATGGCAGAAGTAGCCCTGCACCTGGGGGGAAGTCATGAGAGAAAGTTGTCCTCATCTTTTTGATCCGTTTGTTGGAAACTTTATAAATTACATCTTGTGATTAAGTGGTAAATTGTACGTGAAGAACGGTCTGCATAGTTAGGGCCCTAACCTTCATTGTTTACTACAATTCAGCAAGCACAAAACTTAAACCCCCTGACTCCAAAGTTACCTAAATCAATTGGTCAATAAACTTACACAGAAAGTTTTAAAAGGGCTAGGCTCTTTTTTTTTGTTTTAAACATACTTTTTTTGTCAACTACATTAGCATTATTCATCCCTTCCTTATTATAAATCAAAATCAAAGACTCGCCTTCGAAATTTTTTCTTTCGAAGAAATAGTTAAAATGTTTAAACTACCGTAATTTTTTGGGTACTCACTCGTCGCGTCCTTTCTCCCTAAACCGCGCTCGTCGATGCCATTGGTCAATGTGCTACTCCCGGCATTGGCCGAAAAATTTGTCGAAACCCGATTTCAACACTCTATCGGAACATGAGGAGTGAGAAGAAGGCGAGCACATCGACTTTGGAGACTTTTGCTTAAATGTACTACTAAAAGAGTATCTCCTAGCGCCAATTGACCAGTAGTATGATTGCAAAATGCGCTTGCGCATTGGTCTTCATTTCGCAAATAAAAAATCCCTCTTTCGCCAGTTCTTCGGGAGAAACGAAAGATACTGGCCAATCTACGAAGGTGAATAGTCTTTATTGTTCAAAGAAAAATTCGGACTGCGGCCATA
>JABUQX010136463.1:0-7500 GCA_015478945.1 Trachelipus rathkii
CAATTAAAAGAACCATTTCTGGGAAACTTCCATTCTCTTCAAGAAGTAATTGTCTTCAGGAAATAAGTTTTTGTAAAATTAACAATTAAGTGAGAAATTTTTGATATCCCCTATCAAAAAAAAGTTTTAATTAAGTTGATTTTAAAATATGAGGAATGAAATGAAAGAAAAAAATTTGTCGTCAATCCAGTAAAAGTATATAGGCGAGTTGGTGATTGATTGATTTGGAAGTTGTGTAACCAAGCTTTTTATGGAGGGTAATAGTTTCCGAGGCGATTTTCGGAGGAAGAAATAATAGTACCCTTCAATATCAAGTGTAGGTGATATGGTAACTTGGTAGGTATTATAGGTAATAGTTTATGAAGTGTTGTTTTTAGGAAGATTAATATGCTGGTATTTTTGGTCAAAAGAGTGAGTCGAGTTGACTGAAGGACTGATTGGTGAAGATCAAGTGCGTTTTAGTAGTGGATAGAAGAAGTGGGATCCAAATCTTTACATGACATCATGATTGGGAAACGAGGGAGAAAGAATAATTGTATTTAGGGTTCTATTGGTTTATAGGGCCCTTGCTCTATTGCAGGTATTATCATGATATGATGTGGTGGTGAGTTTCTGATGGAATCAAATATGTATGTATAAGATAAGTGACGTGTTTAAGAATAAATAGAAGTCGAAAGTGATTGGTTTTAATAAATTAAATAAAACAGAGATGAGAGCGCGTTGGGATGTTTTATGCTTGGTTATTCAATTTGCAAATTGGATTGGGTTATGAAAGAATTAGAGGTGGGAGTGGCAGGGGATGGTTAGATTTTATGATGGAGTATTGGAGAATTAGAGAGTGGACCGCTTCCCTACCTATTGAGTATGCGGGATGATTTGGTTTGTATGGCGAATCTGAAGACTTGGGAAGAATTGGTAGAGAGATTTGGTATGGTGTGGTAAAAGGAGGGTTTGAAAGTAAACGTAGATAGAGTAAGGTTTACTCTTGTGAGTCGAGAACCATTCCCTACGTGTGAAGCTATGTTAGATAGTGAGCCTAGAAAAAGAGTCTGAGTTTAAGATATTTTAATGATAAAATGTTGGTGAAAGAGGGAAAATGGATGAATGCAGAGTGTGGTAGGAAGTTGTGAATGCAGGAAGGTGGCTGGTGCAAATTAAATCGTTGGTGGATGTAAGGACTAGTCTGAGTGCGATAGGATTTTTATATGAGGTATTGTTGTTTACCTGTTGTTTAATGTTAGTAGTGAGACTATGGTCTGAGATAAGAGTATAGATCTAAAGTACAAATGTGTTCAGATGGACATCTTAGGGGTGTTGTTAGGTGTGAGAAGAATTGATAAAAATTGGGAATGAACGTATTAGAGAGCTGTGTGGTGTGAAGAAAGGGTTTAATGAGAGATAAATGGAAACGTACGTTCGAGATGAGTTTTGGTCAAATACTGGAAAAGATGAAATATCGGATTTTGGTTAAAAATGGATGTATAGTGGGTGATGTGGCGCGGAATCAACCGGCTGGAAGACCGAAGAAGAAAATGCCTGGGGGAGAGAAATGCGAGTTTGGCAGAGGCAAGAAAAGGTGCATAATAGGCCAGTGAAGGGCGGGTTTTTTGTGACCGAGGGGGTATTGGTGTAGCCCCACCTGGGTCAAGGGATGAAACCCCACATTGAAGAGATACCAATAGTGAGGGTCCGTGGAAGCCTCTAGAAGTGGATTTTTTCTGACTGCGACGAGTTCTCAACAAAAAATGTATAAGGCTTAGGCCTGAGCTTTCTTTTCGACTTGCTTCATATTCTCCTACTACTTTTCTTTTCTGGTGCGTGTTACGCACCTTACCCCCATTCTTGGGGAGAGAAGGTATGTGAATGAGATTGATGACAAATATGATATATATATATATATATATATATATATATATATATATATATATATATAATATATATATATATATATATATAATATATATATAAATATTAATAAAAATAATTATATATATATATAGAATATATATATATAGTATATATATATATATATACATATACTAATATATATATATAATTATATATATCTATATATATAATTATTATATATATAATATATATAATATATATTATATATATATGCAATTTTCAGTACTTGGACTTGTACTTGATACCATGTACTTGGTACTTGTACTTGGTACTTGTTTGTACTTTTACTTGAACAATTCTAGAGTACTTGTACATGTAGTTTCCTTGTAACTTGTACTTGATAAAATGTACTTGAACCCTACGCCCCTGATATATTTATATATATATTATATATATTTTAACTATATATATATATAATATATATATATATATATACATAACTATATATAAGTAAATAATAATATATATAATATATTATATATAATATATAAGTATATATATATATTATAATAATTTATATATTATATACTATATATATAATATATATATATAGTAATATAGTATATATATACTATATATTACTGGCGACAGGCCTAGCAAGACGGCAACGTAAAAAAGGAAGTCTCTCGAGTTACCAATGCTATGCCTCGGACACAGAGGAATCAAAGGTTGACGACCAAGCGTGATAAAGCACTATGGAAAAGGATACACGATACCGAATTGCCACTATAAATGCAAGTACTTTTGCCGGAAAGGAGGAGGCCGTGGACTTAATGGAAAAGAAGAATCTGGATGTGTTGGGGGTTTGTGAGGTGAGGTACCGAGGAAGTGGGACTAAAAGATTACATGACGACTATGTAATGATCTGACTACAAGGGGAGAGAGGAAGAGAGAGAAGGCACGGAGTAGCGATCATCATGAGACCGGAACTCTATAGAAATGTAATGGAAACTTTGTTAGTAAATGAAAGAATAATTGCGATAACCCTGAAGACGGAAGGAGAAACATTGAGCTTAATCCAAGTGTATGTGCCGCACCAGGGAAGATCCCAGTTGTGGAAAAAATGGAATTCAGTGAAGTTCTCCAACAGACGTATGACGCGGTGAGAGGAGAAAAGAAAATTATACTGGGGGTTATGAACGCTCATGTTGGAATCCGTAGAGAAGGAGAGGAGATGGTACTTGGGATTTATGGAATAGGGGAGAGAAACGTTGATGAGGAGTACCTGATCGACTTTGCGATGAGAAACAATATGGCTGTTATGAATACATTCTTCAAACATGAAGAAAGCAAGAAATGCCATTAAAAATATGTATGAAAGTCCAATAAATACGGCTAGAGGAACAGTAAGAGAGAAGTGGTTTGAACTGAAAACTGAGGTTAGGCAGGGAAGTGTACTGTCACCACTCACCATTGCCCTTTGCACTTTACCTGGACAGCTGCCTTAAAAGGCTATGCATAAGGTAGAATAGGGAGCACACTTTAGTTTATAAAACAATTCTGAGACTGATATAGGAGCATGGATCTGAATGCTGGACACATGAATACGATAAACAAAAAAGCCAGAATAGAAGCTAAGGAAATGAGGGTACTTAGACTCATTAGAGGAGTATCGTTGAGAGAGATTGAGGAGATAACTGGGGTGGAACCTGTTTTGGAATGCGTGGAGAGAAACCTGTTAAGATGGTTTGGACATGTGAAAAGAGTGAGGGAAGGGGAGAGATGATGGATTTGAAACCAACAGGAAGACCGGGGAAGAGATGAATGGATACGGTGGCGGAGGCTGTACAACGTAAGGAGGCAAGAACGGTAGAGAAAGTAGAGGAGGAAAGAACATTTGAAGATAAAAATCTTTGGAGAAGATTCTGGAGGAGTAGCCCCTGACAGGCATATCCTAACAGGATGGATGGTACAAATAAATTATGATATATTATCTATATTATCATATATATATATAATATATATATATATATATATATTATATATATATATATTATATATATTATATATATAATATATATATATATATTATTTATATATATACAGTATATATATGTATATTATCATATATACTAATTATATATATATATATATATATATATTATATATATATATATATATATTATATATATATATATATATACTATATATTAATATATATATATATATATTATATATATTATATATTATAATTATATATATATATATATATATATATAATATCTATACTCTATATACTATATATATATATAATATATATAATATATCTATATATATATTATAATATATATATAATATATTATATATACTTATATATATATATATATCTATAGATATATAATATATATATATATATATATATATAATATATTATATACAATATATATATAAATATAATACTATATATATATATAAATATATATATATATATATAATATATATCCTAATATTATTATAATATATATATATAATATTATTATATAAATGAATGAGTCACAGAAGATTTTTACTCTTCGTCAGCGGGATTCGAACGTTGGACTCCGCGTTGCTGAGTTAACAACAACCGGATGCTCTAAACACTAGGCCCATCCACGTCCCCTAAAAAAAGACGCTTCAAACGTAAGTTTTTAAGCACCCGGTTTTCTCCAATCCGCATCAAATGCTGAGATAAGGGGAACTGTATGAATTATAGGGGAATAAGTTTAATGAGTGTTGTAGGGAAGGTATGGCTGGTAATTTTGGTCGAAGAGTGCGTCGAGTGACGAGGGATGATTGGTGAAGAACAAGGTGCGTTAGGAGTGGTAGAGGATGTGTGGAATCAAATCTTTACATTGAACAAATGATTGAGAAATGAGGGAGAAGAAGAAAAATTATATTTAGGTTTTTATGGATTTGCAAACAGGCGTATGAGAGAGTTAATAGGGAATGCGTTATTGGCAGGTGTTAGTGATATATGGTTTGGTGGTAGGCTTCTGAATGGAATCAAAAGTATGTATGACGATAGTGAAGCGTGTGTTAAGAATAAATGGTGTCAATGGGATTGGTTAGGATTAATTAGCGGAGTGAAGCAGGTATGTGTTATGTCTCCTTGGTTTTATTCAATTTGTATATTGGATGGGGTTATGAAAGATCGAGGTCGGGATGGCAGGAAATGGTGTTTAGAATGGTGGAGAATGGAGTTGAGTGAAGGGTGCCCTACCTATTATGGCGGATGATTTGGTTTTGTTGGCGAATCTGAAGAGAGTTTGAGACGGATTGATAGAGAGATTGGGCAGGGTGTGTGAAAGGAGGGCTTGAAAGTAAACGTGGAAAAGAGTAAGGTTATGGTTGTAAGTGAGGACACTCCTCAGTGTGAAGTTATGTAGATGGTGAGCAGCTGGAACAAGTGTCTGATTTAAATATTAGGGTTATATGTGGATGAGAAAGGGAACGAAAGATGGCCATAGAGTGTACGTAGGAAACCCGTTTGAATGCAGGAAGGTGGGCTGGTTGCAATAAATCGTTGGTGAATGCAAAGGGACTTAAGTCTTGAGTGTGCTAGGGTCTTAATGAGGGGTATGTGTTACCTGTGTTATTGTATGGTAGTGAGACAATGGTCTGGAATAAGAAGTATACATTTCTAAAGTTCAATGTGTCAGATGGACAATCTTAGGGGTGTGCTAGGTGTGAAGAAAAAATTGATAAAGAGAGGAATGAACGTATTAGAGAGTGGTGTGGTGTGAGGAAAGGGTAAATGAGAGAATAATGAAAGTATGTTGAGATGGGTTTGGTCATGTGGAAAGGATGAATGATAGTAGGTTGGTAAGCGGATGTATAGTGGAGTGTGTTTTGGGAACGACCGGCTGGGAGACCGAAGAGAAAGTGGATTGAGTCGGTGAACGAAGTCTGAAGGAGAGAAATGTGAGTTTGGCAAAGGCGAGAATAAAGGTGCCATGATAGGAGAGAATGGCGGGGTTTGTATGGGGGCATGGTTGTGGCACCTGGGCCAAGGGATGACCCTACATTGACGATTTACCATAGTGAGGGTCCGTCGCGGTCCATGATGCTCTAGGGTGGATTTCTGTCTGTGACGAGCTCTCACTAATTAATGGTAAAAGAGGGGGCGGTAAAGGCTGGGCTCTTTTCGACGTTGTCATGTTCTCCTACTGCTTTGCTTTTCCGATGCTTGTACAGCACCGTTACCCCATCTTGGCCACAAGAGGAAGGTGAAAAGAAAGAAAGAAAGAAATATATATATATATATATATATAGTAAAGTATATAAAAGTACAGTATATATAATATTATATATATTATTATTATTATATTATTTTTTATATATTATATATTTATTGATATTATATATTTATATATATTATAATTATTAAATATATTTATATATATATATAATTATATATTATTATGTACATTACTAATTATATATATATTAATAATATATTAATATATGATATATATATTAAATATATATAATATATTAATTATATATATATATTATATATAATATATATATATACTTAAGTATATATATATATATATAATATAATATATATTAATTAATATTATTATTAATATATAATTATATATATATATTAGTATATCAGTATATATAAATATATATATATAATATATATATATCATATATATATTATTTAATATTTTAATATATATTATATATATATAAATATATATATATATAATATATATTAATTATAATAATTAAATATAATAATATATATATATATATATAATAATATATATATAATATATAAATATATTAATATTATAACGGTATAATACATGTCTAAAGATAGACATCTATGTAATCATTGAGAACTCGGCAGCATCCTACACGATAAATATACAATATATTATAATATTGAAGTCAATGCGGAATAATTCTAAGTAGAGGGGTTTTTATATTTTTTTTCGGAAATATTTTTTTATACTAAAAATTTCTTTTAATCCTCTTCATTCAGTGGGGCCTCCGAGCCGACTATAGTGGACAGCACGGCCGGGAGACGAAAGTCTGCGCCCGAGCGCCCATCCAGGAGGTGCTCGAGATAGACCCCCGAGCACCGGCCCAGCGTCGCCTCGACTCGTGAGCGTATGCGCGTGTACGCTTATGAGGAATGTAAAAAAAAATCAATTGTATTACTTACCCTATTCACCTTTGGTTATCGACTTAAAAGGAATACACATAGGATGTAAACCGCAAACAGCGTCCGGAGGCCTCTCTCGGCCTTCAACCGGTGGGAGCCGACGCGTTCTAGTGACTTAGCTCCCCACTCTGTCCTACCTGTCGTCTAGCGTAGGGACCCCGAAATGCGCGGAAAAAGACTTTTAGTTTACCAGAATAATTTTCCAACAATAAACGCAAACAAAAATAAAAGAGACAAATTAAAAAAATAAAGAAAATGAACCAAAACCGCGGCGATCGTAGAATTTCTTCACTCTATCGTGAGCCAAATAATTCGAATTCAAATGTGGGGTTTTACTGTAGTTGAGTCGCCCGTTCTCACGGATTTGTGACCAGAGTGTCACGTCATCAGAATACTATCATATGCCCATACACATAAAAAATACCCGCCCATTC
>JABUQX010136463.1:12500-42226 GCA_015478945.1 Trachelipus rathkii
AGTACCACATGGAACCTACCAGCGTCATAAGGTTCCAAGAGTAAAGTTGGTATGGCCCAGAAGCAATCGAGTCAGGATCACCTCCAAAGAGGAGACTTTCTACATGATGAGGCGCTCGTCCAGAAGCAGACCCAGGAATCTCACCGTCGGCTGACCACGGATTTGGGGGGGGGGGGGCATAGAGGTGTAATATAGGAAGCGATTGTATTGAAGAGTTCATGGTCGGGGATTTTTCCGGAAACGATGGCTTTAGTTTTCGATGTGGAGAATATAAAGCCACGTCCAGCACACCAGGAGGAAACCCTGTTAATGGCCAGATGAACGTCATACAAGGAAGTTTTGTTCTAGTTTTGTTCTATTATACAGTGCAAGATCGTCAAGGTAGATGGAGCAGCGGACCCAGTTTGGGGTAGTATAAATTACTCCATTGAAACTTATTACGAAAAGCAACACACTGTCTTGTGACATTCCCTCATTCATGACCAAATGCCTCGACAGTGTGGTGCCACAAAGGACTTGAAACGAACGAACCGACATTAATAACTGAAGGTTAAAGTCACCCAGGACTAACATGGACGTTGGGATATTCTTGAAAAAATTGATAAGGTTCTCCTTGGTATATTTACAGCTGGGTGTTAGGTACACTGAGCAGAATGTAAGCGGGACAGTGGATGGAGGTGCATAGTTAGGGAGGAGAGAAGACTCCTCCTTCCTGATCCCGCCAGCAACCAAACTCCATCAACGCCTAACGAGAAAGAGTCATCTCTTTCCGTAAAAACGAACGCGTCCAGATAAGGTCTCATCCAATACCTCCTCCGACCTGCCCTTGAAAGGACCCCAGAGTCAACACGAAGTAATCGGAGTAAGTTTCAAAATAACTCTAGTATAGTTGATGCGATACAGTCTGAGGAGGTGTGTGTAACACAGGGTTGGTGATTTTTTTTTTTTTATATCAAAAAATCAATGATTTCTTTGATTTTTTTAGGCACAAACTGCCTTTTTAATTATTATTTTGATACAATTAGTAAATACTCCTAATTATTACCTAATTAATAATAAGTTTGGTAAATATAATTATTATTTAGTTTAATTAAGTTATTCAAATTATATATATACTGTATAATATCTGAGTAATCTAATTTTATTTATTTCTTTATTGAAAATGATTTGAAACTACATTGATGAATTTGCTTATTATATAGATGAAATATACTTATCATTAATCAGGTGATAACTAGGAATAATTATTAATTTAGAAAAAAAAGTTTGCCTAAAAAATCAAAAAAATCAATTGATTTAATCAACTGATTAAATCAATTTGATCTAATCAGTGCCAACCCTGGTGTAACATGAACTCAGAATGGGCAGAAATTGACTCGCTGTTCTGTTTGTTTACAAGGATGGTCTGAGCATGTTATGTCACTCAGTTCAAACGGGTTCTTTTTGTTTTAAGAAGTCCGTGACTCCATACGCAAGTGAGTACGGATGTTTCGTCATGGAAGACACTTTTGAATGGACGTTCGAGACTATTAAGAGAGTCTTGTTGCCTCACCGGGGGAAACCGATGCAGGTCATGTCCGTGATATATTATAATCGAGTTCAAGGGCTACACATAGACGTTTGTTATCGACCTCAGAGCCTGAACAGATCGCAAAATCAGTAGATTTCTCCTAGGGTGGTGCATGGAACTATGCAATGTGAATATCGTGAGAGGAATGTATATTTTGGAGATGGAAGTAGAGTTGTCGTTCGGATCATGGTAGAAGAGTTGTGAAAACAATTGTACATAGTAATAGGAATCTCCACACCAGGTGACACGGAGTCCGGTACGGAAGTCTGAATGGAGGAATTCGAGAGTGGAAGAAATTCTGTACCACACGGGAATGATGCGTAATGTTAGAGACAACTGTATATATATTAGTTATTGCTTTAACATTAAAAAGGGGAAAATGAGTTAACTTCTCTTTTGCTCGGGAGTACACTTATGAAGTGCACACTGCTCTAGAATTTCATTCTCCAAGGAGAAGGGGCAGTGGACAAAGGAGGCTGGATGGGGACCCATGCTGCTAAGGCAAGGATGATTTTTATTACAGCTTAGGTTGAGAGAACTTCCACAACTTCGATATATAATCTGGGGGGGGGGGGACCGACGATATTTCAAAGAGTTACCAAATTTTTGGAGCTTGGGGCACCATCTCGGGAAGGGCATATTGGTCCAAACGGTGTGCATAGTAAAAACAAGTTTTACTTTGATTGGATGGAATGGCAGAGAGAAGGTAAGCAAGAGACGAGGGCTCGCCGTTAAAGAGTTCTACCTACGATGAGGGAATCGATAAATGATGGTAAATATTGGCACGTTTAGTCGTGGCAAATAAGCGACAATTTCATCCGAAGTATCTGAAGAGAACTCCGGCGCATAAACGATTACACTTGACGTGTTACGAATATCGACAGGTTAGGATATTTTAGAAATTTCCCCCAGATCTGATAGGGAAGCGCGTACTTGGCTTTGGGTTCTAGAGAATGCACGGACCAGGATGAAACAATTCCTCATTGGCTCTACCTGTCTCAGTTGTTCGAAGAGCAGCTTCTAATGAATCACTAAGGATGAACTGGCTTATTATAGCAGTCGGTGGATGTCATGTCTAATGCAAATAAAACTAAAGAGGATAAGAAGTAAGACTTGGGGCCGGAGGAAGGTCTGAGAAAAGAATCATTGTAGCTTATTTATTCTGAAGTCAAGGCTCTTGAGAGTGCTAGCGCGGTAACTTTTTGGATGCCTGATTGGGTTATAATGAGGTCAGAACAGCCTCTGCTTGTCCAGATTCGATAATCCTAGAAACTGGTTCGTTAATTAAAACAATTGGTTAGGGTTGAGAAGTACCAACCATTTCATCAACAAGGGCATCAAAGTCCCTGTTGGTCTCTGATGAATAATTGGCAAGGAAGGTTCGGGTTAAGAGCCGGAAAGATGTTTACGTTTACCTCTCTTTATAACGTTTTCATTCTTTTTAGACTTGATCAAAAAGATTTCTCCTTTAACAACCACACCCCCAATATAAAAACACAGATATAATAAAGCCAATGATGCATCAATAAAATTAGATATCCTGGGAGGGTAACGACGGAAACCGCGTCCGTCTCACGTCCAGAGCTTGAAACCTCCCTCCCCGAAACCCCACCTCATGGGGTGGGCAATGGGCATAACCTCGGAAAGGCCACCCGGTCCGTGTCCAATTCCTTGGCGACAAATGAATAGCCGTGCACCTCACGTCCTAGTACGCAGAGCCCAAGATTTATGACCCAAATATAAGACAGCATACTCAGTGATTAGCCAAGGTTCAGGTCCCCTACAATAGGCGGCCTCGAGGAAGGGAGAGAGAGAGGCAGCTTTTTGAACTGTACCCTCACCCACTGAGGAAGGAACGGTAAAGGTGGGCACAAGATACGCATGGGAACAGAAGCTCGATAGCTACCAAGATTCGGGAGGAAGGGATGATCAGGCCCATAAGAGAGGCCAGGAATATGTAAGGTAGTACATACAAAAAATGGAGAAGGGATATTAAATGGAGAAAGGACGAGGAACAAGAACGATATGCATAAAATACAAAAACAATGAGATAATAATAATAATAATAATAATAATAATAATAATAATAATAATAATAATAATAATAATAATAATAATAATAATAATAATAATAATAATAGATTCTTTTTTTACAGTTTTGGTTGAAGAATCCTCTACTATTTTTAAGGAAGTTAGAAGTTTGGCTTCTTCAACTAAAGACACTACATGTTTAGGAAATTTTATTTTATTATTTTTTTTTTTTTTATGTAGGTAGTTAGTTATGTTTTATTTATTTTTTTCAGTGCTAACGTTAAACAGAGATTTATTTTATGATGTATTTTATATCAAATATAAAAATATGAGATTTTAGTCAAGATACATTTAAAAAGAAAGAATTAAATGTATAAAGGAAAAGTAACCGTGTAAAAGAAAAATATTGTTCATGAAGTGTAAAAATGTTCATTTAAAGTTAAATTGACTTTACTGAATTTTCTAATCAGCGCAATAGTTAGATTATTTAAGTTTCTTTGATTATTTTGTATATATTATGGTAAGAGCGGAAGTGCCCTACTTCCTACCCCTACCATATTCTAATGATCCTGATATGTATAAAAAGTTGAATGAACTTAAATAATTGAAGGTAGTAATTATCTTTTTATAATCTTCTACGGACTAAAAAGGAAGTCTATTAACAGTAAGTCTTTAATCTCATGTATTTACTTTTATTGAGGGTATAATAATAATAATAATAATAATAATAATAATAATAATAATAATAATAATAATAATAATAATAATAATAATAATAATAATAATAAAAAAAAAAAAAAAAAAAAAAAAAAAAAAAATAATAATAATAATAATAATAATAATAATAACAATAACAATAACAATAACAATAACAATAACAATAACAATAACAATAACAATAACAATAACAACAACAATAATAATAATAATAATAATAATAATAATAATAATAATAATAATAATAATAATAATAATAATAATAATAATAATAATAATAATAATAATAATAATAATAATAATAATAATAGGCTCAACGTCAATGATAATGGCGTACCTGTGGCCAGTGTGGTTCTCTTGACAAATCTCCAAGCATACGAAAGAGAACACGTAAAGAACAAGCCAAACTCTGGGTCTCTTGCTTAAGCAGATTTGGCTTTACACTTCCTTTGAAACCTTGTGGAAAGCAACGAAAGTAAATTACTACTACTACTACTACTACTACTACTAATAATAATAATAATAATAATAATAATAATAATGATAATAATAATAATAATCATCATCTGTCTCTTGATTCCCCATAACTGGGGGTAGGGTGCTCAAACATGCACCGGAAACCCGAGGCATGCATGAGCATTTCTATGGTATAATTTAGTAGCGGGACCCAAACCCAGCTACCAAATAATAATAATAATAATAATAATAATAATAATAATAATAATAATAATAATAATAATACAGGTCTTCGCTTTGAAAAAAGTTGTTAGATATTTTATTTTTATCATTACAGCAGATTCTTATGTATTTTGTAGCGCTGATTCCGAAAATGCCCTTCATTTTCCACTCTCAAGACGGGTTTCTTTTACAAATCAAGCTTAAAATATCTTAGCTTTACACCCTTTCATATACTCTAATTATTAACCTTTCTCATATTTGAAATTAATTAATTCTTATAGAGTTTTAATCAACGAAATATTATTTTAATTATCACTAAAATAAATGCGAGTAGAGACATATTTAAAATTTTACAAATACCTTTTCTTACCTTTGGGCTGACTGAAAACGTTTCTTACCTGATTTACGCCTTATTTTTCTTGACAATTTCTTTTTAACATAAAAAAAATTATTCCCCCGACATTGATCTCTTTTTATTTCCTTGATATCTTAATGAAACCTTTCTCATGGCCCCTCACCAACATCTCCTAAATTTTCGTGGATAAAATTCAAGTTTGAATAAAGATATTGAAATGGCACTTATGCTGCAGCCTAATTTTTTAAAACTTTTCCAATATTTTCTCCACTATTACACTATAGTTAGGATCTTAAAGTTCTACAAAGAGTTATGAACAACAGCTATGAAAGCAACCCACGCTTCTTTTTCAACTCGTCATAGTTTTTTTTTTTTCAAAATCATCAGACATAAGTTATCGAATACGAGGGCCCACAAATATATGACGGGTATTCGAAACAAGAACCATCTTTAGGGAGAAAGCTTTAGTGAATTGTTTCTTTAGACCCAGTTTTGTATGTAGAGGAGGTAGAAGAACGTATTTTCTATTCACAATAGAAGTATTAATATTTTGTGACTCCAAGAAGAAGTTGTTTTCGATTGGGTCAGTTTTCCTTCTTCCAGTATTAAGTTTTAGCTAATGTTCCATTAGCAAATAAAACCTGGCACTTTAGTGTATCCAGAATGTTGTCCAGTAACATTCAAATTACTTTTAAATCACCACAAAGTGTCCATATATGCCCTTCATATTTCACATTATTTAATGGTGTTATCACATTTTGATATGTTTCCTTCAAATGAACTGAAGGGCTATCGGAAGTAAACTGAATTTATTGGCATTATGTAAGAGAACTACTTTCAGTCTGCTTTTAGAATACTCTATGAATAGTCTCGTGTGCTGGGTTGTAGTTGACACCAAATTAGTTTATCAAACCATAAACATCATGAGAGAAAAACACTGGATTTTTTTTTCAGTGAAACAGGGCAATGAATATTTTTCCCTATGACGATACCAGGAGAATGATGTAACCTGGAGAAAAAAGATTCTTTGCTCTCAGACTTGATCCAAGTAATTGCGCAGCTTCTTTGCTTAAACTTATATCTTGATCCAAATCATTAAGTATATTTTAACTGAACAACTGTGGTGTAAAAACCCCTCACATTTTCTGAGTGATAAACATCTTCTGCCTCTGATGTCGAGTTGTCAGAGTTACCTTCAGTAACATCTTTTAAAACAGCAGGTGGAGCTGGCACTGGAAGATCTTCGTAGTGAGGCACAGGTTTCACAGCCGATGGCATGTTGGGTTATTTTATTACCTTTTTGTTCTTGTTGTTAAAGTCATCAACATTGACACTTACGAAAATGGCAATTGGTTTGTCACCTCTCTTCACATCATAAGGATGGCAAACGGCATTGATTTTTTCTTCATTGATAGCTCTAATTTCTTAATCCTTCAACACAACTTCGACAAACTTTGTGCAGAGTCCAATTTTTACCTTGATCACCAATTCTCACCCCAAAATATGAAAAGTAAACATTTTTAACAAAACTGGTAATATCTTGTCTATGTTTAACACTAACAAAACTACCACATATATATAAAATAATATATATATATATATATATATATATATATATATATATATATATATATATATATATATATATATATATATATATATATATATATATATATATATATATATATATATATATATATATATATATATATATATATATATATATATATATATATATATATATATATAACAGCTCATGTCATAGCCATGTGCATTACCTAGTGTTTTAAAATTTCGGAACATCAACAGTACTCAGATCCACATATGAGCCTCACCCACCCACCCACACATATACACGAATGCCTCAAAATCTTGAGACACTACATTTATCAAGATCCTCAAAATTTCAAGAATACTTATTATTATTATTATTATTATTATTATTATTATTATTATTATTATTATTATTATTATTATTATTATTATTATTATTTTCTTTTACCGGCTTTCCATAAGAGATTTCTTTGATCATGATTGGAGTTGAAAGATTTGGCAAAAGAGTGCGAGGACGTAAGACAATCCAGGAGAACGAAGAGCTGGTTGGAGGTCAGGTGTCTGTACATGCCCTGGTCCTCCCCTCTTTGACCCTTAGAGAGAGACTCCAACGCCGAATCCTCCGCCTGAGCCAACGCCAAATTTTCTTGGTCTTCTTTTTTGCTTGTGGCTGGGAAAAAGACTATATTGTCAATACACTGAATAAGTTCTAACTGCACGACGCATCGAATAAGAAGACCCGAGAAGTCATGTGCTTCCACTCTTCTCGAAGGTGTCAAGTCATTCTGGAAGGATAGAAAACAAAAGTAAAGTTGCTAATACCGAAATGAAAAGTACAAATAATCGTATTACCTTGAACAATAATCTTCACATTAAGAATGAAATTCAACTTTCCTTCTATATAATTTCAAAATAGTCAGTTAACTAATCATACAGTTTTTGTTAAGAAAGGCAAATAGAAAGGAAACATAATAAAATTAACTATGGTATTTTCAAATACGAATGAGAATTATTAGAATTTGAAATAAGATTATACTTCTTTTGACGAATATTTTTGAATGCACAGCATTTGTAAATTTTACA
Organism: Trachelipus rathkii; assembly: GCA_015478945.1. Taxonomy (NCBI): domain Eukaryota; kingdom Metazoa; phylum Arthropoda; class Malacostraca; order Isopoda; family Trachelipodidae; genus Trachelipus; species Trachelipus rathkii. Next base: position 20,489 of record JABUQX010136463.1, read on the forward strand.
GCAACGATACGTAAACACATCATAAATGCTCGCTACTTACCAAAGAACTATATTCGTCAATATTTTCATAATCTGAATTGTTTTTCTCTTTCCTCGAAATCTGCGTAAAAATTACAAATAAAAGTAAACAAATATATGAAAATCACTCCAGTTTGAATGGAATCTCATGATTAAAGATACCTAATAAAAATTTGATACAAAGTCTTAATTCTATATTTTTAACTTGCCCACAACGGTCTGCTATCTTCTTAGATTATAAAATAAATAGCATTAAAATATAGTTTTAGGATATAATAATTTTATATAACATAAAAGACTCGTTTTTAAGATATTTTATTGCCTTTTTATGATTCAATGAAGGAAAACAAGATGAATGAAGCATCATAAAAAAAAAACTTTGAATCCATTTAATACGAAAGGATTCCGACAGTAGTTAAATACCTGATGAGAGATTTTATAAATAATAAAAAATATCACAATAGTTAAAATGCTGTGCGCCATTCTGATATAAAATTGCGATGACATTGAGTAACATATAATTAACACCAAAGTGGATCTTGTAGGAAGGCAAAGTTAAAGAACTATGAAATGAAATCGAATTCATTATAATGTACCAAAAGCTTCTAAAGCGAAAATAATAAAGCTTAAGAACCCAAAACACGTTAGAAAATCAATGTGATATTTCAATACTTGTGAAAACAATAATATTCAAGCGAAGAAACAAACTATTGATTATAAAACTTCTGAGTCTGAATTATAGAACGTATATCATTCGCTCTATTCTAACAGAGTTTAAGCGTGTTAACTCAAGAAATTAAAACTTAATTTTATTCTGACTAGAAATTGAGAGCCTCTTAAGGCATTATACACAATAAAAGAAAAGAACTTAATAAATCACAGAAAGCTAGAAACTCAAGACCAAAACAACCTATGACTACTGAAGGATAGGGAAAAGGATTACTAAGGACGTAACAAGGATGAACTGTTGGCAGTGCAAAGCTTTCAGATGTGGTTTAAATAAAGTTTTTCCTTCACTATAGCAACGTACAAGCTTAACAGTCGTTGCAATAATATAATCAAAAAGGCAATTTTTCTTCTTACATCTACCTTAATATCTGAACTTGTTATAGATCGAATATTTCGTGAGAATTCTCCTTTAACAAGGTATATAGTACAGGGTATTCTTGTGGAGAAGATTAAGTTTGTAGAACTACGGGAAGATTACATGTAATACGGGGCTACAAGAATGTTTTTACTTTGAGTAAAATGTAACTAAAATAAACATATTTGATCCCCAAAGCAGCTACAAGAATGAATAGAAAACATTAATGGTAAAACATAATTTAATTTTAACCCTACAACGCAACTGAATAATTCCCGATTTCTAATATACAATATTTCCCAAAAAAAATTATAAAAAAAGATACTCAAACACTCTTATGAGGCAAAAGTATGAAAACCTTTCTTCATCCTACCTCCCCAACAAACACCAATTTTTTTCAATGTCTATTATGTAAGTGATATTAATTTTTATAATGATGTTTTCATCCATTACTTCTCTATTTCTATTTTAATCTCTCATATTTTAACATGCAAATTTACTACCCTTATCAACCAAACATACAAATAAGTAGACGAAATAAAAATAATATTACTGATTGATAAAACGAATGAGAGTAACCTAACCTGATTGGGGTGAGATATTTCACTTGGGTTCCATGAGAGAAGATCGTGTGGGAGAGTTGAGTGAAAAATATCCAACAAACACTGGCACGTTTTATCCCAAGTTTCTTCACTGAACTTTCGACCATTACTCACCACAAGGTTCTCAAGACAATTCGTTCCCGAACGTGCAAGTTGTTCATTGTCTGCAATTTAAAGACAACCATTGTTTAGGCTTAACATACGCCTACCACAACTTGACCACAGCATAAAGCTAGATGTAACAAGAAAGACCACAAACTGAAGTTGTGGTTTGTGGACTGAAGTTGTGGTTTGTGGGAGTTATGTCTTACTGACTGACAAAATTACAACACTACTTTTATAATGCATATACTTTTATAAACCCTTTACCTACAAATTTATATACAAAAAAATATATGTACCCCACCTTGTTGGACGCACCAATGCAACTGAATGTACAAATCTTGTAATAAAATTGGTGACAGAACCTCGAAATATTGAGTGAACACATCAACAATTGCATACAGGGCGTGATTACAAGTTGTTGTCATCCATTCTGCTTTCTATAATAATAATAATAATAATAATAATAATAATAATAATAATAATAATAATAATAATAATAATAATAATAATAATAATAATAATATTTATTCAGCAAATTAATGATTGATAAGAAGGATAATTAACAATTTGAATACAAGTGAAAATTAATAATAATAATAATAATAATAAATAATAATAATAATAATAATAATAATAATAATCATAATAATAATAAAAATAATAATAATAATAATAATAATAATAATAATAATAATAATAATAATAATCAGCCTCTTTCACTTATGAACTATTAATATAATATCTCTTTACTCAGCAGCAAGCTACATTATTGCAAGGTTGAGTTGTTCTCACTTCCTGTAATTAACAAAACTCGGCTTCAAATTTTTTTTTAATGTTTATTTTTAAAGCTGAGAGCTTCTTTTCCTGATTCCATCTTAACAATCATCTCTTAAATATCGCTATTCTACACTTTATTTCAATTTCTTGAACACATTAAAACTTTTTCACAATACGTCTTTTTAGGCTCCAATCCTAATTTTACTAAGATTGCTTATTCTTTTTCGCCCTTTCATCTTCACATTCCAAGTCTACCCAAATTCTCATTTGTATTCATTGAACTCTTTATCCATTATCGAATTAAGATATCTCAATTCATCTGAGCTTAAGTTTCATTTTAAAGGTAACAATCTCCTCTACTGTCCAGGTTGTAATACTACCTTTTATGTTCCTCACTTCCGATAAGCTTCACCTCTAAATTTTCTCAATAATTACAATATTCCAAATACCTTGCAATTTAATGCCTTCATATTTTATCGGCTATTTTTAAACGTCAAATTATCTTCTACACTCATACTCCATCTTTATATGTCAGAGAATGATTTACTATTGAACTTTTTTTTCATATCATCTCCCTATTGAATATGTCACGACGCATACCTCAATTATATATTTTTCTTCCCTTTAAATAAATGTTTTTATATAAACCACGAAATGAGCTGCCTAAGTATCTTTTAATTCTCATTTTCTTTAAATGAGTTTTTCTTAATTTCCTTTCTTTTTTTAATTGCACAATTATTTCGCGAAACTTCTTTTTTTCACAGCTATACTTCCATTACCACCTGCAAGGTCTGATGATGCCCTTCTTCTCGACTGATCTATACTAGTTTATTTGAAAGTTTAATTTTATCATTTTTTATCTCAAAAACCAATTTGGATTCCTCTCTGACTATACTCAGAATAACCTTTTAAAAAAAAATGAATCTCACAATGTGCTAAACTAAACTAGTCTTGCTCGGATCCAGAACACTGAGCCAGTAAGTAGTCTGACAACTCAACTGAGTTGTATTCTCCAGTGTTCCAGTCTGCGATTGCTATTCAGAAGATGTAATTTAACTAAACTTCTCGAGACTGGCATTCTAAACTTTCTAGAACTACTACTCTTACCTTTTCTTTACCACGAACCACCTTTAAAAATATCTTTTATTGCCGCGGACCACCAAGACAAGATTTAACACCCTAAAATGCGTCTAGTATTTACATAAAGTTTTTTATGAATAAACTTCTATTTGGAGATTGAGTGATCTTGGTTTTAAGGTTTATGTGGGGATTAATGACCCAGTCTCAGGTAGCTGGGCTAATGAAGACCAGATCACCAATCTACATTTATTCCTACCTTCAAACAAATCTCAGGCGCGTTACCACTTTCGCTTGATTAGTTTGAAGGTAGCCAATGAATAGTGGAATATAAAATTTGTATATATATATCTACTCGGTGGACCTCGTGTGGACCAGAGTAATTAATATATATATATACAATGAATGAAAAATAATTATTGATTCTATAATTTACTGCTATATAGACCGAATGTCCATAAAAGAACCGAGTTTTATTTATGATGATTTTTGGGGACGAAAAAGTTTTATCGTATATTAAATTTAACTGAAATTTATTTTTTATGTTGTTATTGAAAGTATACTAGATTTATTTTATATGGAAGTCGCTTTAACATTTGAAATTATAAAATTTTTATTGTGAAGTTATTTTTGAATTTCCGAATGTGTAACCACGTTATCGAACAAGATGTAGTATTATTTTATATCTTCGAAAGTGGACAGAGATGAAAAAAACTCTAGTCAAATTCGAAGGTATGAACAATAATTATAACAATATTTACTGTGATAACGGTAACAATAAAAGTATACTACTAAGACCTTTTATAATTACTACGAAAGCAATAATAATAATAATAATAATAATAATAATAATAATAATAATAATAATAATAACAATAATAATAATAATAATAATAATAATAGAAAGCAGTATACTAGCTACACTAAAAATAAATGATGATAGTAATAATAATAATAATAATAATAATAATAATAATAATAATAATAATAATAATAATAATAATAATAATAATAATAATAATAATAATAATAATAGTAATGATAATAATAATAGTAATAATAATAATTATGATAATAGACAAATTTCCGATGTAATAACTTTTATTTTAGGTTCCTAATGTTTCTTGTTTCTGTTTAGAAAACAAGGGAAACAAAGAGAAACCGTAATAAGCAAATGTTTAATTCTTGGAAACTAATTATTATTACAAGACAGAGGTGAAGCCTCTGTCTGGGGTTTTCTAATATTTGCTCCACCACCAATCAGGATTAAACTATGATTACCATTACCACTAGTTACAATTTACATGCACGGAAATCGCGGCGTGAAAATGTTACACAAAATCCGGAAACTCGCTAAACTTCAAACATTTAATTTATTATTTTATACAAAAAATATATGGATATATATATATATATATGTATATGGGTATCATCCATTGATGATTTAAAACCATAAAATATATGATTTATGCTTTATAAATATTTAATTTGAATATTTTAAATAAATACAATCGAAAATTTGTATTTTTGATTTTGTCTCATTTATGAGGCAAATTCTGAGGTCACGCGACCAACTATCAAGACGACCTTTTATTATTTTTAAACAAATATTTATAATTTTCTATAAATATTTTAATAAATATATATATAAAGAGTAATTTTTGTTTATAACATTAAAGGGGGGAATGTTACAATAACATTTTTATGACAAGAATCGGTTTTATGACGACTCTTGAAAATGCAGATTTCACGTATGAAATATTGACCAGTATTTAGATTTTAATTTTTAGTTATTATTTCTGAATTTCTATTTTTTATGCTAATTACAATTTATATTTAATTTTTCATATTAATAAAAATGATTCTCATTTTTTAGCGACGATACAGCAATTTCTGACCTACCTATTTTAATTGAAATTTCCAATTTCAACTATGACGAGAATTTTTCTCTATAAAATATTTACTATAATGAATTTTATTACTTTAATTTCTACGTTTTTATTTATATTTCTTTAACTTTTTATTTTTATTATTAATATTATTTATCCGAGTCTTTGAGTTTGAAATTTTATAAATATTCCCCTTATATTAAATTTTCCCAAATCTTTTATTTTCCCAAAATTTCCCTTTAGCGTTTTTGCTTACTTTTTTGTATGTGAATTTATTGTTTGTATGTAAAAAAAAAATAAACAAAAAATCAGTATACATCACGTTGTAAAGAAGTGTTGTAAATATCATACTTTTAAGCTTTCACCGAAGAGATAGAGAGAGGGAGAGTAAAAAGATAGACAAAAACCTCGAAGATTTCCACCTACAAATAAAACTGGACATAAAATTTAAGACGAAATAAGTAAACGACCTGGAAGGTGATTTGCGCAGATATTTGGTCTGGTGATAAAAACCAGCTACCAAATATCCGTAGGCGAATCGGATTAGTCTAGGTCTTTGCGAACTAATCTATATGAAGTACTTCAACATTATATATCGACTCGTGTGTCCACTATCAAAATTGGGTCATTCCAAATAGAACAACACAATCAGAAGAGACTGATTCGATATATAATGTCAAAACACTTATCAAAAAATGACATATGAACGAATCAAAAACTGAAGCCTTTTTTACTAAGATATCTGCAAGGATGGAAGGGGGGCTAAATAGCCATTAGTGGGATCCTATCAGTTTGTCCAGAAGGCTTGAATGACATACCTATAAAAATTCTAAGATCACTGTTTAACGGAAGGAAAATTTCGATGGTGCCGTTGAGAATTTATAAAAAAAAAGCATTCTCAACCCTAAATTAAACATCGGTAAGACACTTCCAAAAACAGTGCTGAACCTCTAAAATTGAAAGGTTGAAGCTCACTTGAGGAGCAAGCTTCATCAAATTTATTGACTACTGTAACTGCATTATAAATGAATCTCGTAGACTTCTCTTTCGACTCGGAATGCAAAATATGGGACGGAGTCTACTGATGACAAGTGCAGCAAATTAAGATTTAGAATACTTCTCGGTCGCTCTCGCTATTTTTATAGCCCACGAGAGAGAACGCCGAGGGGTTGACGATGCGTAATTAATTAAATAAACCTCAATTTTAATTATTAACGTTTAAACAACAATATTACTATCAAAAGATAGCTAATTTAAAACTGTATAGTAAATAAATAAACTTGTTGAATAAACCAATATAGATTTAATGTAAAAATCATTAGAAGTTTACAACAGAAACCTCTGGCAACAATCACATATTGTCAATTAGATACGTTTATTCTCAGAGAAATTACATAATAATTGTAATTTCTTAATTAAAGATAATTAACAACTTTAACAATAACTATCAGATTCTGTATGTTTTTCTGATTAATCTGATATAAATTTTATTTTTCTAGGACAATTTTGAACTAAGATACATTGAATTTTTAATGTAAAATTTTGAAAGGTCATCTGAGGTCAAAACTTGACCTTCCATTTCGAAGAGGTCAATAATATTTATACAAGTGAAAAAGGAATATTTTAAGACCATTTTGATCTATAAATCAAGCCTGACATTGTTGAGAAACCGAAGTAGCTAGGGGGGGGAGTAAAATTTCCAAGTGTGACATTTCACCAGTTTCAAAGCCTATTTCTCTCAGGTGACTTGAAATGTTTATAATTACGAAACTACAACTTTAATCAATGTCAAACTTTATCAAAATATAGTTTTATATCTATAGTATAATTAAGGAAGGTTTAAAAAATCCAAAACGTTGTCAAAAGAAAGCTAGATGCAAACCGGTTTTTTTGAATCGATTTCATTTTATCAATTATGGAAGGTTCTGTGTAAATATATATATTTATATATATATATATATATATATATTGAAATATATAATATTTTTGGCTGAAAATTGGTACAATAATAGTTTGTGACATGAATAAGAAGAATCATAAATTTTATTAACCAAAAAATGAAATGGGGGGCTCCAGCTACTAACCCTTTAGGGGTTACAGGTAACCCAGGGGTCCCAAACTTGGGACTTTAACTATTTATTATTAAATGAATTAATATTGTGAATTTCAAGGGCGTAGCCCAATTATAAGGGATACTTTACTCTTATGAGCCACTATCATAGTACGGTATTGAAATCTGAAATTTCTCGGTGCAAAATTGCACCGACTCTCAGAGCAAGTTTTTATTAATAAATTTTAATTTTTATATAAAAAATGATTATTAAGATTATTATAGTATATTATTTTACTATAATTAATAAATATAAGATGGTCAATGCAATCACGACTCTCTCAACCGCAATTTGGGACTAACCACTCGCGAATACATCCATTTGCACCTTTTATAAATACTGGCCACAAAGTGGCAGATGGAGTAAATATAAAAATTTACGACAGTTTATATATTCATCATTTCATTTTTTTTTTCATTACAGGCTGTACTTATGAAAAAAAAGAAGGGGGAAAATTCTTCTTACTATCTATTTAACTCTAAGTTTACATTTTGACTTCATTCATTCATCACTTTGCTATGGGGTGGAGATGGAATTAGTAAAGGCAACTGGGATGAAAAAAATAAATAAATAAGTATTATATGTCCACATTTATGTGCATATATATACTTTGCAACCTGTGTTTCATTATATATTTATTTTCAGGAGAAAAATTATAAAAAAATATTTTCTACAGTTTTTTCTTAAGTAGAACCAACTTCTTAGAGGAGAAATGATTTTTTGTTGTGCCTATTTGAAATGGAAGATAACAGAGAAAAAATTAAAGACTCTCCAGGTAAGAAGGTGCATGCAGAGGTGGGACTGCAACAAGTAGATGAAGAGTGTAATAATGGGGTAATGAGAGTAGCGTATAATTAGAGGAGTAATGGGTATACAAATTACAGTTGATATATTCATTTTTTTATCCCGAATTACGATTGGTAATTCTGAAACGAAGATCTGGGCAGCGTCTATGCAGTAATTCCACTGGTATGTTGGAGTACAACATGAAGGAGAGAAACTTTAGAGCCTAACCCTTCAAGGAAGGGTTCAGAGATCAAATAGGATAGTAGTTTATTTTATATATATTAGCTAATTATTTTTTGTACCAGTGAAAATTGAAAAAAGAACACAGAAATTACATTTTATATAAAGTACTATTATTGGTAATAATGTTTTAAAAAATACATTTTTTTAAATGGCACGGCTGCTATTTGGGGAAGGGAGGGAGATACATTGATTTTATATTTATCATTTACTTAAGATATTTAATTTAAAAAGGAAATTTTTTATATTTATTTAATTTTTTTTTAAAATATATTTAGTTTTATATTGCTTTACTATATTTGGATAAAGTTGGAAGCATTGAAATTAAAAAAAAAAAAAAAAGATATATTTGCTTTGAAGTTGAATCCCTAACGAAACGTGGAAGAAAATAGCTACCGCTGGAACGACTCCAGTTCAAATGACGGTTTAACAGCAACCGTTACAGAGAGAAGGGAATATAATTACATTCATAAAATTTATTGAGAAGACTGATGCTCGATTTAATTACAAGCTTTGTTATATGAGGAAAAAATGTCCAAACCCTCCATAAAAAAGGCAAGTTTCATATAAACAAGCAAGGGAGATTAAGATTTCGTTCTACGCTTCCATTCCGTTTATGCTCTCTCTCATTCATTATTTCTCTCTATTTTAATTGCAAATATCATAAAATTTCTTCAAACATTTGCGACCCATTCTGGTAACAACACGCAGTCTCGGCAGTAGAGAACCGCTGTTCAAGAGTATATTTAAAATGTTCTAAAGGAGAACATAAAAGATAGCATTTAATAATATTAAAAAAATATACTGATAAAGTAAAAGGTATAATTTAAAAATTACTAAAGGGATGACAAAATTCTACTAATATCTCTTATTCTCTAATAATAATAATAATAATAATAATAATAATAATAATAATAATAATAATAATAATAATAATAATAATAATAATAATAATAATAATAATAATAATAATAATAATAATAATAATAATAATAATAATAGTTAAGGGAATGTCATTAAACCAAAATGTGTTAGCGTAACTATTCAAAACATTCACATAATTTCTCATTAGTTGACTAATTGGGATTCTAAAAGTTAAAGCAAAGCAGTTTGTAAGTGGATTAGTAAAGCCCGGCGATTTCTTAAGATATTCAATAAAAAATCAAGAAATTAAAGAAATTAAAGAGTGAAGAAGTACTATTCAAGTCAGTTTTCAAAGTCATATTGAGTTTATAAGTCATCAATTTCTTCATTTAAAACACAAACAAAATTCAAGTCACAAAAATAAGTAAATAAAATGTGATTTTAAAATCTTTCCAATCCCATAAACCAATAAAAAATTCCAAGCCTTTTTATTTTTAGAAAACTAAAAATACAAAAAATGATTAAGCTACGCTAAATCAAATTTCAAAATTCAAGTCTCACTAAGCTTCTTAATCTGGTATCACTTATAGGCTTAATACCCCAATATTAACTCAAAAACATTTCGTCTTCTTAATATTTATAATCAATAAACACAAAATACATAAAAGGCATTAAATGAGTTATCTGAAACAAAACTGTGCACACCTGCACTTCCTTCTAGCAAAGCATACTCCATATGTTCCTCACTCCAATAACATTCTTAATAAAAAAGAAAAAGAAAATTAGGTAATCCATAAATAAAACACTGAAATACAAATAAAAATAGCAGCTACATTATAGAATACAATTTACACCATTAAAGTTTACTAAGGAAACTCATGTCAATGATAAACTAAAATTCAACAAACAAACACACACACACAATAAATAAAAACCACAAACAACTTTAAACTAAAGCCAGTGATTACCCAATTAAACCCACATTTTATATATATATATACTATATATATATATATATATATATATATATATATATATATATATATATATATATATATATATATATATATATATATATATATATATATATATATATATATATATATATATATATATATATATATACAATATATATATATATATATATATATATATATATATATATATATATGTATATATATATAATATATATATATATATATATATATATAACATATAACTTAACTTAACCATATATATATATATACTCTTTATATGTATATATATATATATATAACTAATAATAATATGCATATATATATATAACTATATCTTTCTATATATATATAAACAAACCTCCGCTCGCTTTTCTTGTCTGCTAATTTCGCTCTGTCGTAAAGAACATAAAAATAAAAAGTCTAAAAAAAATAAAACTAATTAAAAATAAAATATCTAAATAAATAACAAAATTAAATAAAAAATAAAACAAATAGAAAATAAAAATAAATATAAAAATATAAAGAAATAAAAATGTGTAATTAACACATAAAAAGCAGAGTCCAAATAGGCCCACTACATGCGTTAGTTTTTAATAGGAAAATAACTACTGCCCAACAAAAAACAATAATAATGATAATAATAAAATAATAATAAAATAATAATAATAATAATAATAATAATAATAATAATAATAATAATAATAATAATAATAATAATAATACCTCCGTCTGCTGCTCCGGTAGTTTCATATTATCAAAAATTCTGAATATAATTTGGAACAAATCTTTCCACCAATGAGGAGCGTAGGAATGGCCATAATTCTTTACAATCTATAATAATAATAATAATAATAATAATAATAATAATAATAATAATAATAATAATAATAATAATAATAATAATAATAATAATAATAATAATAATAATAATAATAATTTCGAATATATTATAATTTAAATTATTTTCAAAGTTTGGTACAAGTAGCTGCCTCGAACCTGGTAATGATCGCCGTAAACAACCTTGTATCTTTCGGCGAAAGTGTATGAAACATCCTAGAACATGGAAGGAATGTTAGAGGAAAAAATGGCGATGAGAAAAAGGAGAGAGGTGAATCAGGTGATGGATGTATTGAGAAAAGGTATATTTGATATGCTTGCTGTGACTGAAACAAAGATGAAAGGAAGCGGTGAAGATTAGTGGTGTGGGATGAAATATGTGCTGGAGTGTAAAGGAATAACAGGGGAAGAGGAGGAGTTGCGATTCTGATGAGTGATTTGTGACACATACCTATGGCAGATTACATTTATGTAAGAACTACAATACTAATAGCTAAATTTAAGTTTCAGAAGGTCAGGTATGCGTGGTTGTAGCATATGGTCCATCTAAGGTGCTGTTGAGCAGAGAGAGAGACTTTCTGAGATAATCAAAATGATGCTTTGGACAGGGTGAGTAGGGGCTTTAGATTGATTGTGCTGGGTGACTTGAATGGTTATATAGGTAATCGAAAAAGAGATGGTATAAAAGGTACCTTTGGAGTTGAGGGAGAAAATGGGAATAGTAGAAAAGTGATTGATTTCTGCGAGGAAAGAGGTATGTGTGTTAAGTAACACATTCTTCAAGCACAAGAGTATACATAGGTATACGAGAGTTGGTGTAGGCATGATAGAATCAAAGTGAAAATTATCCTGCTTCTCTTTCTCCTCTGCCAAACTCTCATTTCTCACGGGCTCTTGCTGACTCATTGTCACCGCACTTTCTTATTCAGCCAGTCGTTTCGGCACCTCACCACTATATTCCATAACCAACCATTTATCATCTATTCTTGCCATATATACATGACCAAGCCATCTCAACGCACTTCCATATATTCTCTCATTTTTACTTTCCCAATTACTTTGTAACTCTCCTAATATGAGTTTTATTTCTCATTTTATCAATTTATTCTCACTAACAAGCCCCTAAGATTGTCGTCGAGACACATTGTACTTTAGATCTATACCACTAATTCAAACCATAGTCTCACTATTATATTTAACACAGGTAACAATACATACACATGGAAACCCTAGCATACTCAGACTTAGTCCTTACATTCACCAAAGGATTTAATTGCACCAGCCCACTTTGCTACCATAACTTGCCACTACACTCTGCATCATCGTTCCTTTGCACTAAATGTCAACACATATACTAATGTTTAAACTCAGGCTTGTTCCAGCTCTTTACCATCTTACACATAACTTCACACCGAAAACTGTCCTCATTCATAACCTTACTCTTATCTTGGTTTACTTTCCAGAACCATAATCTTACCTTGCCAAATCTCTCTACCAATCCTCTCAAACTCTCTTTCAGATTCTCTCTCTAAAACCAAATCATCCGCATATAATAGGTGGGGCACTCTCACCTCATTCTCCATCATTCTATAACACCATTTCCGTCCACCCCCAACTCTAATTCTTTCAACCCAAATCATATGCAATTGGACAATCCAAAAGGGACATAACACACAATTACTATATATATATATACTTACCTATATATATATATATATATATATATGTATATATTATATATATAACCTTAACCATATACTATTTTTATGCTATATATATATATATATACTTTATATATATATACTTACCTATACCATATATATATATATATATATATATATATATATATATATATATATATACCACTATATATATATATATATATTTCTTTAACTACCTCTTCTTCCCAAGACTGGGAGTAAGGTGCGCTACAAGCATCGGAAAAGAAAAGAAAGCCCAGCCTGAATGACAAAAGTCGAAAAAGCCCAGCCTTACCACCTCTGTACCATTAATTAGTGAAGAACTCGTCGCAGCAAGAAAATCCACCCTAGAGGCTTCATGGGACCGCGACGGGCCTCACTATGGTAGAAATCGTCAATGCCCGGGTTTGCATCCCTGGCCAGGTGGGCTCACATATACCCCATACAAAACCGCCATTCTTTCTATGCTTTATTCTCACCCTGTCAAACTCCATTTTTCTCTCCCACTTCAGACATTCGTTCACCAAATCAATCCACTTTCTTCCACGTCTCCCAGCCACGGTCCGTTCCCAACACACTCACCACTATACATCCATAACCAGCAGAGCCATACATTTCCACATGACTAAGCCATCTCAACATACTTTCATTTATTCTCTCATTTATCTCCCTTTCTTCACACCACACAACAACTCTCTAATAAGGTTCATTCCCTCATTTTATTAATTCTTTTCTCACACCTAGCATGCTCTAAGATTGTCCATCTGAACACATTGAACTTTAGATCCTATACTTCTTATTCAGACCATAGTCTCACTACCATACAACAATAACACAGGTAACAACATACCCTCATATGAAACCCTAGCTCAGGCTTGTTCACCAACGATTTAATTTGCACTACCAACAACCTTCCTGCCATTCACAACTTTCTACTTCACTCTGCATCATCGTTCCTTCTCATCCAACACATACCCTGAATATTTAATTTAAACTCAGACACTCCAGCTGCTCACCATCTAACATAACTTCACACACTGAGGATTTCATCTCACTCTGGCCATAACCTTGCTGCATGGTTATAGAGCCCTCTTTACATACCCTGCCAAATCTCTCTGCAATCCTCTCAAATATCTTCAGATTCGCCACACAGTACCAAATCATCCCCATATAGGTAGGGCACCCTCCTCATCTCATTCTCCATCATTCCCAACACCATTTCCTGCCACCCCCCCTCAAATTCTTTCATAACCATCCATATACAAATTGAATAACCAAGGAACAACACAACCACATATATCAACTCATTAATCTAAACAATCATAAATACTATGACACCATTTATTCTTGCAAACGCTTCACTATCGTCACATGCTTTTAATTCATTCATGGCCTACCACAACACCATATATCACTAGTAGCTGCGCCATAAAGCTTCCTTATTAACACTATCTACTATTGCAAATCCATAAAACCTAAATATAATTTATTCTTCTTCTCCTCATTTTCTCAATCATTGTTTTTCAATGTGAAGATTTGATCACACATCCTCTACTACTAAACGCACCTTGTTCTTCACAATCAGTCCTTCAGTCACTGTTGCACTCTTTCGACCAAAAATGCCAGCATATACCTTCCTACAACACTCAATAAACTTATTCTATAATTTCTGCAGTTTCACTTTTCTCCCTTAACCCCTTACTTCGGGTTTTAACTCCTCAATCCCTTGGAACTATAAACGCTTTATTATTCTAAATCAATCAATCACCATCGCCTCCATTCATCATTTATATATCTTATATATATATATATATATATATACTATATATTTCTATATATATATATATATATATATATATATATATATATATATATATATATATATATATATATATATATATATACACTTCTATTGAAAGTTGTTACCAGTATAAATACATATATATATATATATATATATATATATATATATATATATATATATATATATATATATATATATATATATATATATATATATATATATAACCTTATATATATATATAAGCGTAGGTAAAACTGCTTAAACGTTAACCACTGTGAAGATTAATAATTTACAGAAAGTATACATAATACATTGATATTCACTTTCATTTTACGTAATTAAGTAGTAAGGAGACTCAAGTTCTAAATGTGGTGTTACTATGGTACTTTACCTCAAAGAGAACGGTAAGGGCTCTGGTACGAACATCTAATTTGCAGCGCGTGATAATGCAAGAAAGTTCAAAGAGTATTGGGAACCATCCTCGGACCCACACGCGGTCTTCTTCGCATACAGTGATGTCTTCCAAGTTGTGATCGCGGAACATCTGAAACAGAGGAACAAAGAGAACATTATAGAAATTATTTAATTAATTAATCCGTATTTCCGGATGATTAGCACAAAAATTAATAAAAATTAATGCATTAATTTTCATATAAATCTTGCGTAACAAAAAAAGTATATTTTATTTACATGAGGTTTTTCATCAACATATTTGGCACAATCCCTAATGAGGGAAATACCCTCCATGCTGGTGTCTGGGAAGCCTGCGTTGCAAGCGAACTCGCTCAGACACTTCACAGAATCTTGGAATGAGTCGATCACAGTTATAAAATGTTTCTGATAGATTTGTGCTGAAAAAAATGTCTAAATAATTTACCCAAACTACCTTTTTTTTTTTTTTTTTTTTAAGAAATCATTTCCTAAATTACATATTATTTCCTTGGTAGTTTCAAAAGCCATTTCTACAATATTTTCATCATGGTCCGATGCAGCCAGATGAAAGACACTAAAGATGTTCTTCCAACCAGATTTTATATTTCGGGCCTGAGAGTTCACCATCTGAGTGATGCAGCGCACTACCATATCCTTGATCATCGGCGATCTGTTTAATGAAAATATTAAAGATTCCAAAAATCAGAGATATGAAAAGGAGAAAATCAAAACTAAATACTTAATGAAATAAGCTTTGCATAATCGCATAGCCTATAATTAATAACAGAGGAAGGAATAAGTACAATATCACGTATAAATCAAATAAATAATTTTTTTAAGATCCTATCTTAATAGTTTGTGAAGTTTCATAAAAAAATCTGAAACGTTGAGTTATTGGAACTTAATTCTCAGATCTTGTTCTTATCTTTCACTTCAGTGAAAGATCTATTATGCAATATAAATAGTGAATACATAAAAAGAAATATGCAATAAATGTTGTTCCAAAACTAGGTTTACAAAATACTCATCGAAAATTTATTTTCGCTTTTTTAGTGCTATTTATAAAATCGCTTGAAAAGTTATGGAGGAAAAATGGGATTCATAAAATTTTAATAAAGTAGTCTCGAGTGACAAGTGTGTTTGCGACATACAGGTAACAAGTTTGCGCAAACCAAAATTAATTTAGAATACAAAATTATACAAATTGTGAACCAATACCAAACCAATAGTTGAAGATTACTTTGCGAAATAAATCAATCCCTTTCAAAGAAATCCTATAATAAATCTAAATTTTTGTCAACAAAATAAAAAAAAAAACAGACGTACAATGTGACACCACCGTTATAAATCTGATTTCGAGGCATATCTATACCTGTTTTTCTTCATAATGTGTTCAAATGGACGGAGAAATTCCTTCTGAAACCTGAAATTAGAAAACTCTCCCTTTTCAATAAACTTCATGGACAACTGACGAAGTGAATCAACTGCAAAGACTGCAATGTCTTCGTTTGGATTACAACCAACTTTATTGAAGTGGTCACCTAATATCTGAAAACAATGATAAACAATAAAATAGCAATAATTAACAAGCAAGTAATATGATAATAATTTCGAACTCTAGATAAAGACTTAAAGACCAATAGCTGGTAGCAGTTAAGATTTTGTGATGTAAATCATTTAAGTGTGTCTTAGGGCAGACATTCTTCTTTTACGTGATATCATATCAATTTAACTACAATTATAATTCATAGTTTAGGTACACACACAAATAATAGTAATAAAAAAATAATGTGCCATTGACCCTGCCACATTAAAATATATCTGATCTGATACAAAGTACATTTTTTACACTATTACTATTATTCACATGCGACCTGTATCAGAGTAGTGTTGATGTGCAGGGAGAGGGAGGGGCAATTATTAAAACTGATCCTGAAGAGTAATTTGGATTGACTGTTGACCCAATTATGTAAATTTCACAGAGTGAGAGCAGATGCAGTTTTAGAGTACAAGGAAATTAAATTGAGCATGAAATATAGCGACTGGGAAGAGGGTGAGGCGAGAAAAACGACAAGCGACCAATCTCCACACACACACACACACAAAAAAAAAATTAAAAAAATAAAAATAAATAAAACTGCATCTTGTTACGAGTGAGTTGCTGATATGATGGAATGAGAGTGGTCAACTCCTCCCCTCGATCACCTGTCTTTGCAAACAACTTTTAAAAAATAATGGCTCAACATTTGGTAGCAATAATAATCCCAGTTATTATTCCCCTCAAGGGAGATATTTTGGGTTTGGAGTTCGACTTTCTCCAGATGAGGGCCAAAAATGAAGCTCCTTTCCAAGGTATACACCAATATTCTATACAAGGGTGTATGATACACAGTATAGCTGAAGTAGCAATGTTGAGGAAATAAATCTAATAATCTGAACAAATTTCCAGCCTTAATGAAACCTCTTATAATAATCATTGTGTTATGACTTATCAAAAGAACCTTATGTTTATGCAGAGCCTAAAGATGCTTATATATATATGAGCAATGAAGTAAAGAAGGAAACCAGAAGGAAGAGGGTAACATACTAACATACCTCCCATATTCGAGACCACTGCAGCCTGATTCTTCCCATATTGTAATAGGAGATTTCAACGATCTTCTGTAAGGAGAACATTCGTGGCGAAGGCGCGAGGAGCTCTTCCAGGGATACCTGGCAAAGAGCCGTAACAAAATGTACAATCGCGTCTCCATCGAGTCGCGTCGAACCCGTGAAAATCCTGTCCACGGCGACAACAACACTTTGTGACGAGGTTTCACCCATCGACAACAATAATAATAATAATAATAATAATAATAATAATAATAATAAAAAAATAATAATAATAATAATAATAATAATAATAATAATAATAATAATAATAATAATAATAATAATAATAATAATAATAATAATAATAATAATATTAAATAATTAATTAAATTAATTAATAATAATAATAATAATAATAATAATAATAATAATAATAAATAATAATAATAATAATAATAATAATAATAATAATAATAATAATAATAATAATATGTAATAATAATAATCAGATCATTTTGTTGTTTAATTTAAAATTAAATTAGTGGGGGCATGTATGGAGAAGAGAAAAAAAAAATAAAGGAAGTAGGAAAAATTAAGAATAAAGTTAAATGAACAACAAGGTTATAGGGAGAAAAGTATGTGAGGGAGTCTTGAGAAAATAAAATGAGTTTAATGTGAGACAAGATGAAACTGAACAAATCTGAATTAAAATGAAGTAGAGTCTTTATTAATTTATATGACGATAAAGAAAAGTTTATTAGGTGTAATAAAAACATAAGAAACAAAGAATCTCTCAGTAGCAAGTGGTGGAAAAAAGAATTTGATGCAGGAGGTTAAAAAATAAAAAAAGAGGCATGATTGAATGTGTTAAAATCCAATGATGATAAGGTTTCGAAAGAAAGGTTTATGAAAATATAAAAGGAGGAAAAAAAAAAGACAAAAGTTGCATACGTAAGAGGAAAAAAAGATAAATGAATACTTTGGAAGGAGAATAAATGAGGAATTACAAGGGAATAGGAAACTCTTCTGGGAAAAAGAATGAATGGTTAAGTAAGAGAGTAAGTGGAATCTTCATAGAATAATAAATAGGGATGGGGCTTTCATGACTGATGAAATGGATGCGAGGAGTGTATGGAGGGAACACTTCGAAAATCTGCATGGGCAGGAAATAAAGAAGTGAATGTGTAAAACCTTAGCCACAATATTTGGTAAGTCACGAAAGTTGAAGAATTATATATTAATGAAAGGTAGCGATTGAATTATTGTTGAAATGACCAATGGAGTTCAGATTGTAATTGACCTAATATAGAAATTGTGCAATAAAGCATTTGTGGAGGGTATAGTTTCGAAGGGTTGGAACAGTAGTAATAGTGCCATTATATAAGGGTAAGGGAGACAAGAGGAACTGTAGGAACTGTATTGGAATTAGTTTGAGTGTTGTAGCCTGTAAGGAAGAAAAATGCTGGTACTTTGGTTGAAAGAGTGTGTCGAGTAACAGAGATTTATTAGCGAAGAACAAGGTGCTGTTAGAATTGGTACAGGATGTATAGATCTTCCGACTAAAACAAATGATTGAGAAAATGAAAGAATAAATTGTGTTAAGGTTTAATGGACTTGCAACAGGCATATGACAAAATTAATAGGGAAGCTCTGTGGCAGGGGTTAGTGATATATAGTGTTGGTGGTAGGCTTTTGAATGGAATCAAAAATATGTATGTCGTTAGTGAAGCGTGTGTAAAATAAATGTAGCGGAAAGTAAATGGTTTAATATCAATCGTAGAGTGAGGCTGTTATGTGTTATGTCTCCATGGCTATATAATTTGTATATGGATGGGGTGATGAAAAGATTAGAGGTAGGGTGGTAGGGGAAGATGTTAGACTGATACAGAATGGAAGAGAGTGGAGGGTGCCCTGCTTATTGTACGATAATGATTTGGTTTTGTGTGGCAAATCTGAAGAAAGTTTGAGAGGATTGGTAAGGGGTTTGGCAGAATGTGAAAAAGGAGAGGTTTGAAAGTAAATCTAGATAAGAGTGGGCGAGGAGAATCCGCGGTGTGAAATCATGTTGAATGATGAGCAATTAGAACAAGGAGTTTAAATAATTAGCCTATATGTTGGATGAAAATAAAACAGATGATGTAGTGTAGTAGGAAAGTTGTGAATGGTTAGAAGGTGGCTGATGCAATTAAATCCTTGGTAAATGCAAAGGGACTAAGTCTTGAGTGCGCTAGGATTCTGCATGAGGGCATGTTGTTACCAGTGTTAATGTATGGTAGTGAAACTAAGATGGAATAAGGGGTATAGATCTAAGGTGCAATCTATTAAATGAATAATCTTAGGAGAGTGTTAGGTGTGAGAATAACTGATAAAATGAAGAATGAACGTGTTAGAGAGTTTTGTGATGTGAAGAAAACTGTAAATGAGAGAATCAACGAAAGTGCATAAAGATGGTTTGGTCATGTGGAAAGGTTGGATGATAGAAGGTTGGTTAAGAGGATGTATATTGGTGAGTGTGCTGGGAATCGATCGGCTGGAAGATGGAAGAAAAAGTGGATTGAGTCAGTAAAGGAATGCCTGAAGGAAAGGAATGTGAGTTTGGCAGAGTCGAGAAGAAAGGGGCATAACAGGGTGAATGGAGGGGTTTTGTGAGGGAGTATGGTTGTGGGTCTGCCCAGAGTACTCCAGCCAATCACAAGAAAGACAATTATCTGCTCCCTAGCAACTAAAAAGGTGTCATTACGTAATATTGTTTCAGATTAAAATATATTTATGCAGTTTTGTATCGTTAGTGTTTAACCTTGTTCCGTTATGATTTGTTTGCATTCTTAAATTAAACAGTGAATGGTCAGAGATAAAAATAAATAAATAATAATAATAATAATAATAATAATAATAATAATAATAATAATAATAATAATAATAATAATAATAATAATAATAATAATACAGTGTTTTTTGTCTCTTTGGAATGAGTTTGCCGACCACTGCCCTAGACGGATAGACTCTTTTGCTTCTATTGTAACTAAACGAATTTCGGTAATTGTCAAGTATTATTATTTGATTGTGATGTGTTTTATTTGCTAGTTATTATAAGGTCTTTATTATGTTTCAGAGTATATGAAAGTTTACTTTGAATAGTTTGATGATTAGCACTGTGAAGTTTAATTGACTAGTTTGTGTGGAAATGGGATAGTATTTATGGATGAAACAGTGAGTAGTAACAGTGTGGTACTCCAGTGCGTGGATGTGAAAAGGTCGTGCTAAGTAATTTAAGTACTGAACCAAAAGACTGTTAACCGGTGATATCCCGCCCATCATGAATTTACGCCTAAGTGTTCAGTGTGTTTTTTTTGTAGTGTTGTTTCGTATCAATAATAATAATAATAATAATAATAATAATAATAATAATAATAATAATAATAATAATAATAATAATAATAATAATAATAATAATAATAATAATAATAATAATGTAAAACACTAATCCTATAAAATCTTTCTTGAATAAAATAATCTCTCATGATAAACCTTGAGACCAGAATCTTTAATATACTGGGGTTTGACACCTGTGCCAATCAACTGTGCCAATTCCAGCTGACTAATACATTTCAAAATCTCGAGCCAAGATTTGCCCAAGTAATTTCCTAAAAAGAATTAAAAAAAAATAAAAAAAATTAAGTATTGTTAGCAAGTTTTTCTCTTAAGTCTTTTCCAAAATTGCATATTGAGTAAAAATTTTGAGGAAAAATGAGCAATTATATCATATGTCATAATTGCGCATTTTTATTTATGTTTCTATATATATTGCTATATATATACTCTTTATATATATATATATATATA
>JABUQX010136464.1:0-20134 GCA_015478945.1 Trachelipus rathkii
ACAATTTATTATATTATATGATATTATAAAAATATTCTATATCTTTGTATCAAATACGTTAGTAATTAGTATAATTATTAACTGTTAATAAAACTTTACATAATCTTTAATATTGTTTATGGTAAATTAATAAATTTCGGGTAACCTTTATATAAATTTAAGTAGCTGCTGTTCAAAAGCTTTTCCTATTGATATATTATATAACTTATAGAATATTTTATATGTGATAAACTTAAAATATATTTAAATAAAATTTGTAGGTTCAAAATATATATGAAGACTAAGCTTCAGGACAGCTTTAACCAAATTACGTACTTCTAATTATTAGATAGATATTATCATGGTATAGACGTACTTTGATTTAAGACATACATTCTAAACACTTCATTTAGGCTTTTTGATACTTTAATAATTATTGTTTTAAAGACATAATAAACATACGATTATTACCTATGCATATGATATAAATTAATAATATAATGATTACCATAAGCTTATAATAATTATAACATATACTTTCAATATATTTCCATAATTTTCGTTTTTACATGTTGCGCCAGTAATTTAAAATAACTTTATATATAACAATAACTTATTATATAAACTATTTTTATACTAAGTAGTAGTAATACTTATAACTTTAATAATATATTAATTTATCAGTAGTTAAGTAATAAAATTGCAACTTTTATAAATTATAATTTAAGTACATAAAATTCACATAAACGCAATAATATATAAAAGTCCTATATAACACAACTATAAAAATTGAAAAATATCCCCTATGTAACCTTTACATAAATTTATGATTTTCCCATATTATTTTCTGTGATTAAACTTATCTTATTTTATATATCTAACTTTATATAACTTTACAAATTTAATTATAATGTTATGAATAAACTTTATTAAATTTTTACTTTTTTGCATAAAAAAAGTTAATAAATTTACGTAATATTTATATTATATATATATACCTTTATTATATTTTACTAATTTTGTATACAATTTAAAATTATATATTATTATTTATATTGTTATATGATTATATAAATACTAAATAGTTTACATAAGACTTTCAAATACTTATCTAATAACCTCGGTTCACCAATAGCTATAACTTACATATCTGCTTACGTTCATACTTATATATTTCTACTCTAATAATTGATTGATTTCATAATTTAAACTTTTGAATTATTTTTTGATATAAGAATTTAAACTTATAATTTATATAAATTTAATACGTGCCACTTACATAACCTTTTTATTTCAATAACAAACACTACTTTATTAATAGTAAGAATTGTTTTTAATTCAGTTCAAAAGTTTGAAATATTTTAGAGATATTATCTATTCAGAATGTATCTATGTCTGAAATTTATAATTACCAATAATGTTTTATATAATGAAGAATAACGTTGTGATGTTCTTTTTGTGAGTAAGAGTTATATAGATTTCGTAAACTTTATGAAGACTATTGATAATTTTTTTTAGTAATTACAGAATCTTTACAGTTCCACATCAATACATTAATTAATTATATTAATTAACAATTATTAGATATATATAATATTAAATTTATATAACTATATATTGCTTTATTGGAAGTTAATATATACGGTTATATAAGAAAGAGTGTAATTATGGAGTTGGTAGTGATTTTAAATAATTATTGTATGACTTTTGAGTAGAATTTTATATCGATTTTCATAATTGGTATTAGTAGAGTCTATACTGTTAAAGAAGTACTTTTGATAAAGAAAATGGAAATTTAACCTTTGTTTGCGAGCCGTTGAGTTGTATACAATGTAATGAGGATACTTATAAATTATAATTTTACATAAATTTTTAAATTTTATTAATCGTTATATAATGGATGATAAACTAATCCTACCTAAATTTTTAAATATATGTTAAATTATTAACATAATTTAAATAGCTTTAATCTTAAAGCTGAAATGGTTATGTAGTTGAATATGGTGTAGCAAGCTTATAAATGCGATTTATAATATGTTAAAATCTGAGAAACTCTAGAATATAAAGTTTATGCAGTCATAATATTGTAGTAGATTAACTATGCTTATTATGTAGACTTTCTAACTTTGTGTTATTTAGATTCTGAACGTACGCGATATTTGTAAAAACTTTACATACCTTTTACACCATAATATTGTACTCTTTACAATAATATATTTAATACTTTTTACAATATCTAAATTTAAAGTAACTTTATATAGAACTTATATATTTATATGAATATTATAAAATCAAAATTTATATAAAATATATAAAACTTATATAACAAAGTTGTGCATATAAATATATCTATTTATATATAACTTGTATAAAATTAGATATATTTTATATATACTTTATTAAACTTTTACCAACTTTTATATTGACTTTTCAATTTCGATCTAACATGATTACATACTACAATAAATTTACAAAGTACTAAACACAGCTATATATTATATAGCTATATAAAAAAACATTACATAATTAATATTGTATAGTGATATTCATCTACATAATTTAAAATCTATTTTAAGACTATATGAATTTTTAATTTTTAAACTTTTTAACCTTTACTAAACTTTACATATTATGATGACCTATATAGTTTATGTAATTTTGTACGAAGGATTATTATTGAAGAATGATTTCTACTATTACTAAACTTTTATAAAATTTTAATAATTTAATATTTACGATTGTAAACTTTATTATAGCAGTTAGTAAATTTACTCTTTGTATAAAGTAATGGATAGAGTGTTATGCTTTTAGGTAAACTTATAATATTAATATAAAAACATGCTACATTTTACACCATAATTTTACATCTTACAACTATTGAATAATTAAATATTACCCAGTAACTTAATTACATAATTTACGAAATGTAAAAAATAATACTATTTAGAAGTTAATACTTTAATAAATATTATAAAATCTTTATATAAGTTATATTTATATAAAATTAGTATATACTAAGAGAGGAAATATGAGCTTTATTATAACTTATATAACTTTATACATAACTTAATTCCTACTTACCCAATATGTTATATAAATTATATACAAACTGATTAATTTAGTATAATTATATGGATAGACTGTTATAAATTTACCTTAACTTATATTTTAATAATTAAAAATAAATTGTAATAAATTATATGAACTTGTATATACCGTTACTAATTCATATAAAATGTTATAGTAACTTATAAATATTCATATTAAGTATATTTATATACTATTAAATTCCATAAAGTATATAACTTTCATAGTATTATTAGTCTTATTAATTTATAAATTTATATAAGACTTTGTATTTTTTAAGTTTAAAATTTATAATTGTATATAAATTTATATTATCTTATTTATACTAGTCTAACTTAATTTTATTACTAATTAACAGTGAAAACAATGAAGAATAATCTTGGAATGTCAAATGGGTAAATTTATATAATTTTGTCATTTGAAATCAAGTTGAGTAAGCTTCTTTCTGGGATCAAGTTCCTGAAGAAATTCAACAAAAGACTCTAGCTAGAGACGAAACTTGGATTTTCCAGTACGATCCCAAAGATAAACAACAACTATCAAAGAATTAGGTACCAAAAAGTGGAAGTGGTTCAGTCAAAGAAAAATCGGAACTGTTGAGAGAAAAATAGTCAACAGTTTTTTGGAATGTTCAAGGAATCTTTTACATTGATCTTCTGGATGACAAAGAACAAAAAACAAAAAAACAAAGAATAGTAATATTTTAATAAAATTGCAAAAACTTTAGCAAAGAAATGTCAAGAAGAATCTTCACAATAGACGCTCTTTAGCAAAGATAATGCCCTTGCTTATTCATTCTGTTTAACAATGTCAACTTTTCTAGAGTTTAGGTAGGAAAGCACTCAGAATTCACCTTACACTTATGACCTGGTCATGTTTGATATTTCATTATTTCCTAATTTTAAGAAGAATCTAAACTTTACAAGGTATTATTTGTTTTAAATTGATGAGTATAAAATATATGCTTTTACCAGTGGCGTAGCATGAATTTTTTTTTACATTGGGTGTATGAAAACATTTTTATTTGTAAAACATAATTAATTTTCAAATTATATATATATACTTATATATATATACTTATTTAATATTATTATATATCTTTTATAATTTATATAGTAATATATACTAATTATTATATGGTTGCATACTCTTAATATATTATTGGAACCTTTCAAATATCTACTATATATATATAGACATGATACACGAAAATTTGCAACTCCTTTAACTAATTGGAATGAAAACTTTAGAATATGTTGAAAAATAATTCAGTGTAAACATTATTGTTTTTCTTCTGAAAGAAAGAGAAAACTTAAACAATAATAGAACGGGCTTCTTCATTATATCGTAAACAACAAGGTCACTGCATTATATCAGATATCCATAAGACTATATTATAGTATTACTCTAGTATAGTATCGTATAATTTTAATTCTAGTGCACTAGTATTGTGTATCATATATAAGTTGTTTTTATACTAAAATAATAGTATGTAGTAGTTATAATATATACTAAGGTAACATACTATTATGAATATATAATATGTTATATATAGTGTTAGCCCTGCCTTATTTTTTATAGTTTAGAAATGTGTTGTACTCCACTCATCCAATTCTGGCATCTCCTTGGGGGTAAAAACCTCCACATAAATGTTCAGAGCATTTCTGACATGTTTTAGGAGCGTAGTCCAGAGCATCCACAAAGTATGTGCTGAGTGGTCAAGTGTTGAGTGAACTCTATCAGTAGGGTGGGGTCAGTTTGTAGCTTCCGATTTTGTGCTAAGATGTTTTCCTTACAGTTTCGTTCTTCAATTTTTACATGTGTTCCCTTCCCTACCAATACACGTGCTAAATATCGGAAGCATTAAATTTGATTTATTGTTTTCAATCTAAGATCACTAAATTGATTTATTTAGTTGGAGTGTGTTTCAATAATCGAAATCAATCTTTTTGATTCTTTTGAGGTATAGGTATTGTTTTTTATTTATAGCTGCTATAATATAGTTATAAATAGAGAACCAATGCTGAAGCGAGAGTAAAATGTTACTTCGGTAGTATAGATATAGAATACTATTTTTTCTCTTTATTTGAAATCAATATAATTTTTCATTAGTTGGCTATGATATGGGTTCCTCTTTGGTGTGTTTCTTAGGCGTCCATGTTGGAAAGAAAAGAGAGACAATACGCCGAATCTGCAACAAAGACTATCAGAGATCTTATTCCTTTTTGGGTAGGAGAAAGGGCACGAATTCCAGTACGGCGAACATCAAGCTGACTTATATAGTCAGGTTGAATCTTTTTCAAACACTGACAATAGGTCTTGACGAACCAGTCGTAGGAATGTCGACTAGGATACTCTCACTAGCAGTACAAGTAAAGCAAAGAAAAACGTCTGGCTGGATAATTTGAATGACTTTTGACATATCTTCAATGATAACTGGCGCTAAGTATGACAGCCTCATTCGCAAGAAGACTAAAGAATTTCTCCTTGACCGCAAGCGAGAAGAAGAGGACGGCGATGGAACTATAGGATCCTGCTCGGATAAGTACCCTGTCTGCAAAAGTAAGAGCGAATTGTAATGCAAAAAGAAAGCTGAAGACATGCGTAAGAAAAGGAGGAAACGGTTGAGGATATTGAAGCATCAACATTCTAAAGAGGATTATACATTTATGGGTTAAGGCATTCTTCTTATAGTATGCATAGTGATAAGTGGTGAAACAGCTAGCTGAGAGAGGCAACATACTGAAGTTATCTGATGCAATGCAAAAAACCTATCACCAAAGCGTTCTAGAGCTAAATGTATATTTGATCATTACACTATTCTCATTGCAGCCGCAAGTTGAACTTGTACTGGGCGTATCAGATAGAGAAGGCACAATTGTTTCTGACTGAAACCGCTATTGCCTTGGGCATGATACCACATAATCTAGCTATCACAGACTATACGCTCATGTACAAGACAGAAATGCACAAGTGCCCGATTTGCTCGACTAAAATGCAAAAAAGCTTCAGTATGAAAATGAAAACACATTACCATGTTAAACTGGAAGTTGAACGCTCGCTAAGATTCTGACATAGAATAAGAACGGATGTGTGAATTCACCATTTCAACATTCTCATATCTGAGTCACCGAGAATTTAATAAATTCTTTGTGTCCCAACTAACTTCTGGACTGGGAATTGCAGAGCCCATTGTATAGTTTAATCGCCTACTACATAGAATGGGGATGATGTGAACAGGGATGGCATGTGCAATGTGCTTTGACACACACTGCTGCTAAGTAACACAGGACGTTACGCAAGTGGTGCATTGTTTTATTGGAACGTATACTTATGGCCGTGAGTATTGATTGCATTACTTGCTTATTGACCATCATGATTATAATTGGAAGCTTGTTTTAATGAAGCAGCTTTTCATCACAGCGCGACAAGCTCGGGGCGCTGGAGTTATTGTTGCCTTGTCAAGCGATTCAAGCTCTGATGGGTAAAATCCTTTAATTTACATCTTTGAGCCAGAATTGCAGATAAGTTAGTTGTGCTGTGATTCCGATGTATCATTGTAATCAACAACACTGAAGTTTGCAACTAATCAATTGCAGAACATACAACCTCGTGATGATTACCTTGAGCTTCTAGAGCTTTCAATTTTGTTTTTCTTGGAGATGCTCCACCTGGTGGTGTAAAATTCAGGGCCCCAGGACCGGTGCATCATGCACTTTGGATGAGTAAACTCCTGTATGCTTTCAAAATTTTATTAAATGTTTTCGGATAATAGTTCAACTCACATGCTGAGAGAAGAGAAGGGTCCTGCAAGGAGCTATGCTCCTATTTTGGAAATTCTAAGTATAAATTATTGAGGGATGGTTTATGCCCCGTTATGCAGCAAGAAGCTCCTTCGACCATGAATTGCTTTTAACAAAGTATCCCTGCTTCAGCTATAGCTCTGCAATGTAAGACACTTTCCAAGCTATCATCAGACAAACTGGTCAATAGCATTATCTGTATTCTTGTCAAGGAGCTAAGTGGCTCTTCAGTTTCTTTGATGATGCTGTGTCTTCCTGATAGTAAAGTGCAGCAGTGGTTTGGCAGCTCAAGATGAACGACGATGAGGAGGAAAACTATGAAAAGACCTGAGTATCAGGCTTTCATTTCATAAAAGATAAAACGCTGGAAGAATTTGTTACTTAGTATGCACGACACAATGAATTCTTCAAATAAGCTATTCGACTTGACACCTAGGCATTCTGAAATGAAGATCCACGTGTTTGGTTATAGAATAGAGGGTATTCCCAAATTACTACTCCAATAAATACAAATTAGTTAAAGAGCTGAAATAGATTATTAATGCATAATCGAGAAGTGGGTTTGCAACCCATTATAAAATGGTAGATAACAGACTCTTGACGAAGATGAGAGCACTAGATAATTCCTAATGTCAAATGATGTGCTGAGAGAGCAATCAAACGTCTTCATTCCCAGATGTCGTAAAGGTAATCCACTCTATATCACCCAGCAACAGTGAGTAATAGTTAGACAGCATCTGTGAATACCCCGTCGCTTGGAGCAGTTATCTATAGACCTACGTTTTGGGGGTGACTTGGAGCTGCAGTGCAAATCACTTTCTTTATAACAAATATAATAATGTTAATAGAGATTGAAATGACACCACTCTGGACACCGTAAACATTTTCAATAATGCTCTGAAGTTTAATTAGTGGTAGGAGTTTTTTACCCAGTGGATCCAGAATTGGGAGTGGTGAGAGTGTAAGAGATTTGAGAGACTTAAAAGAATTAGGGCAGAGGCTTAATTATATATATAATATATTATATATCTTATATATATAATATATATTTTAATATATATATATATATATGTCTTAGTATATATATATATATATTATATTATAATATATATATAGGTATATATCATTATTATTAATTAGTTTTATATATATATGTATATATATGTATATTATATATATATTAATTATATATATATATTATAGTATATATTATATCCATTCTATATTTCATTTATTTATATTATATTTTCTATCATTGAAATTAATATATTTTATAATGGATTGTTATTTTTATATTTTTAGACCAGATACAATTGATGATAGCATCAGTTGATGATATTATAAAATTTATATAAATATATCAAGAATAAAATATTTACACTTCCGTAGCTCTAAATATGAGTGTGATGCCAATTATTGTAGGATTTTATGATACTAATCATATTATAAGTATTATATATATATATATTTATAAATACTATATTATTAGTATATTATTTTATTTATACAGTATATATTATATATAGATATTTATTACTAATTTTATATTATTATATATTATATATTGCATTATCATATATTATCGTATCTGCATCTTACATATTATATATATTATATGACTGCCCATTAATCTATGATTTATCATTTGCACTATATTATATATATAGTTTAATATTTATATTTCATATTTAGTTTTATTTATATTAATAATTATAACATACTTTTAATATTAATTTATGTTTCAAAAGACATAACATTACATGACTCACACATGCAATAATATATGAAATACTGATCGAACGTAACTCCATAACCTGAATTTTAACGACCACTTAATAAATGAATTAAATATTATTATAAAAGTGATGCACTACTGGATACGCAATATAATTAATAAATCAAATAGTTTAAAATAATAGTGAGAAGGTTGTGTTTGGGCAATTTTAATTTTGTTCAAAAGTTTTGCAATTGTAATAGTGTAAAAATGTCTGGGTACAATTAAAGAATAAATTAAGCGCTGTGATATTTTCGCAAAACTTTAAAATAATTCTTTATAAGAAATAATTACGCTAAAAAAGACAACATGGAAATTTACTTATCGGCTTCTAACAGTTAATTGTATATTATATATTTAATTAATATAATATCTTATTTGTTATTTATAATATATATCAATATGATATTATGGTGATTTTTACATCAATGATTTTGATTCATATCTATATTATATTATAAATACTTTTATACCAGGGACTATTTTAATTCTAATTAGGTTTTAGTATTTAATTTAATATGCTTACCCTCACGTTCAATTATTGGAAATCTATACTAATCAATTGATGATTATAGTATCTAAGGG
Organism: Trachelipus rathkii; assembly: GCA_015478945.1. Lineage (NCBI taxonomy): Eukaryota > Metazoa > Arthropoda > Malacostraca > Isopoda > Trachelipodidae > Trachelipus > Trachelipus rathkii. The sequence goes on from JABUQX010136464.1 coordinate 9,229, forward strand.
TGTATTCTATGAGCCTGATGTTTATACGATGTAATATCATAAATATTATTTATAGTATATTTTTGACTATATATGATCAGACTAGTTATTATTTATTTACTGGATACTCATTAACTTTTAATCCAGGTGATTTATGAGGCAACAAGATTCAATTCATTACAGGATTATATATTACTTTGTAATATTTATACTAGTTAGTATATTTTGCTTCTGAATAGGGTATTGGTAATATGAATTTATTTATTAATTAATGACTTTATTAATTATGTAGTATATTTATGTTTATTATTATATCGTCTATTTATATTGAGTATGGTTATATTATTTTATTACTAGTATGAAATTAACTATACTGTATTTTTGATGATGTACAGAGTCGCTTGCCGAATTCAATTCATCCTGATTTACTAAATAATCTTATAGGATAACGTGGAATTAGAATGCGCACTTGTATTTCTGTCAGATTAACAGATAGAATGTATTAGGATTTTTCTTTTATCACGCGGGATACCTTTTTTTTGAAGCGGGTCTTTTGTTCAAGTCATTTTTGGTAATTAATGCATTTAGGAGGCAGGGTGTTTGTACTATGGCTAGCAGGCATAATGGAGGGATTTTGGCTCTACATAAAACAGCTGGGTGTTTCGGTGGTAGAAAGGCATCGGGATCGGGTTGCTGAATAGGTATTGGGATTTGAATGGGATCTTTATTTACATATCTAGGTTTATTTAGTAGGGGTCTGACTTCATATTAGAATATTATTGTAATATATACGTATTGCTATCTAGTCCATACTAATGTATAGATTGTGATTGTATTCATATTATAGCTGATGATTCTGAGGGGCTTATTTTGACTGCGTATATCGATGTAGCAACCAGTGAGTAGGAGGTATGATAACGTTATATTATAAGCAGTATATATTATATTAAACTATGTATTTTTATGTATGTGCTACACTGGGCTAATAAGTCACAAATTACTCGTGCGATCACATGTATACCACGAAAAGAACGGTGATGATTATCATAGTCACTCTTTAGTGGATTGTTCGTCACGCGATTTTCGTTACTAACGACATCTCAGCATAGTCCATTATATAAGATAATATAAGATAATTGCTAAAAAGAAAAATAATATGTATCACGTGACTCAAAATTAATACTAAGCTTATTATTTATATTATATTATTTAGGTTATTATAAATAATTATAAAGAATTGAGATGAATGGATGCCAATGTTATCTGTAATCTCTAGATCTATTGACATAAAAAGATACCTTATTCACATCCTATATTGACTATAGTTAAGTGAGCTCATATTAGTATCATGTAAATATATTATTAATTAGTGATGCAATCAGGCAGTTATGCCTTACTGTTGTTTGATACTACTAGATAGTTTTAGTTTCTATTTGAATTGTAATTAGTCATAAAGCTTTTGTAGGTAATATGATATAGTATAATATGGATGTGTTGATATTGCTCAAAGTGACTAATGCGTATATATTTCGTCATGATCAAATTAGTGGTACTTATCTTATTGATCTACGTTATATACTTCATGAGAGTGTACGGATATGTGTAATCTACTGTATTAATTTACTTATTATATAGTATAGCTTATGGTAGATTAGGTATTTCTTTCAGGAGTTCTAGTTAATATTTATACTTATATTCACTATAGTTATACCTTTGGATATATTGCTACTATTAGTAGTATACCAAATATTTTCTATGTCGGTTGGCGTTGAAAGGCATTATGATTACTCTTTAGATCTGAAGAGTTCGAAAGTGTATATGTGGTCATAGTGCTGATGCCGTGAGCATATGTTTATTTACGTGTAACTCGCTTTTCTTAGTTGAGCACAAGAGATGGGCACTGAGGAATTGATCGTCATCGCTTGGAGAAGAGAATCGTTATCAATACGATGGAAAACATCCGGGATGGGGACTAGTTAAGATGTGTGTTTATATGTTTGGAGCATAGAACAATTGCGACTTATCGGTATGCTGGTCCGCTGTCCACGTCTATTTAAGACGGGGTGTTAAGCTTTTTATCTTTGTTAGGATCTTTTTCTATGTCGCGTCTGGCGTAGTGTCGTCAGGTAAATGTACATACCGTCCTCCCTCATTAGTATCCTTCTTATTCTTTGGAACAAGTTTAGCGCATGTCTTTATCTGCAAATGCTGAGTTAGCTAGTCAGCTATGATGATGATCAGTTCATTGGGGAATGCGATAGCTTAGCTGCTGGATGCTTCATTCACCCCAACACCTAGGAAATAGAGTCTCATAGAGGAATAAAGACAAAAACTCTAAGGATGTAGTAGAGGGCTTGTAGTCATCTCTTCTTCTGCTAACCTAGAACTGCATGAATACAGGAACAATAGTCAATCTCACGAATAGAACAAGTCAGAGAAATACTATGGATGGTAAGACTGTCTGTAACTATTCAATAGATGGGAATGAGTGGTATTGGTATCGACAATTGATAGAATTAGAGAAAAGTCTATGATCAATTAACTGTGTGGACTATAACTGAAGTGATAAATGAGATATTATCAGCTATATCATCCGATATGACGAATATCTCTAGTAATAATGAGGATATGACTAATATTGACATTAAAAGCAGTTAACCACAAGTAATAGTTGAATAGGATACGCACAGGACGTTATAACCAATAAGACAAATAGATGACTGACAAGATTGAATTTCTAGATATCTCGAATTACACAGCTTGCAGCTAATGAGAATTAGAGTAACCACGCATTAGAGAATCGTAAAATTAAGTAGCCATTGTCTACTTCCTAGGAACGAATATTAGATGACCTCGGCGCACATGTGCAATCGCCGATACGGTGCACGCATCGACATCCGGGCTTGCACAAGGGCTCATCCCCTTCCATCAACAAAGCCCTCAACCTGGAGCAATCCACTCACTACTCACTACTATACTCCACCCTACCTCGTACTACTACCACCCTAATACCCCCACTGCACTACTCCTCTACTCACTCCCACTCCTACCCCCCCCACCCCATCACCGAGCCCATAGTGTAGTATATACTGCCCCATTTATATCCCTATATATTTCTACCTTAGTATAACTATATTATGAGTATTTATTTATTCACGGGATACTATACTTCGGAATAGTATCGTATCGGTAGGATTGTCGCAATTTTCGGGATATTCGTATATCGGTTAGCCGGTACTCCTGGGGTAGTTATTGCTGCACGATACTTAAGGCGTAGTAACTTCTTTACTTTTTGGGTGAAAAATTATGATGAAATTTTGCAATAAAAAATTAAATTTAAATTTGGATATGTGGATGTATGAGGTATGTTTTTTTTCTCCCCTTTTTTTAACTTAGATTTTAGCGTTTCTCTTTGGGTCTTTAGCGTCCATTTATCATATTTGGGCGCGCATTTATAATTTATACAGATTTATCTTCTACTTTATTTGAGAAATAGTATTTTTGTTTCGTTTTTTTCTGTTTTGGGTACGCAGTTTTGAGAGCGTGTGAGTGCGCGATGTTTTTAAACTTTCTGGAGTATTCATATTTAGATATTTGCTGTAAATAAGCGGCTTTACGTTTAAAATTCAGAGTTTTTAAATTTAGATTTGTGGTTCACGAATGAAATTTTCTCTTCTGCTTTTGGGGTGCTTTGGTTCTAGTTATGTGTTGTCATGCTTTCTCGCTTTTTTCTTTATTTTTTTGTGCATGTTAATTATATGGATGATTTGACAGCGTGGGATTTCTAATGGATTTTACCTCAACATCTCTAATGCTTGCACCTACCTTCTGCATTCATGGAATTCCAGTCTTCTGCTACTCTACACCATAATTGTTTGATGATTCTTGTCTTGAGACACCAATGGCTTAAGGTGAATTATGCCTGGTCACGCTTCGTTTAATTATATCAACTATTGAACTTTATTTTATGAATTTCTCGATCGATTTTGGGTTGGTTAGTATGTTGCTATGTAAAATTATCACTCTCTATGAGACGGTCTCTTGTAGAATCTTCGTCTCTTCTTTTTCATGTTCTTTGGCTTAAAATATTTCTTCCATTCTATCTTAATTATGAACTCAGTGCTTCTGTCTGATCTGTTCTCCTAATCAGAATCAGATATTTTCATTCTTTGTTTGATCTACTCTAACTTCTAACCAAGTCTGTGTATCGCTCCTCTATTGCCAAGTAAGAGAGGTCCTCTATTTTAGGGATTTCTAATGTATGCATGAACCTGGAGAGGTTTGGGTTTTGGTGTTCCGTCATACTTGATTTAGGGTGGGGAGATCTGATGTGGAATTCAGTATTACTCAACGGTCTGAGGGAGACTAATTAAAAAGTAACTCTACCACATGTTCGTGATCATCGGCAACCGTATTTATTGATAGGGGGGACTACTGGTACCTATGTTTCGTGGTTCTGCACTTAGTACTTCTCTAAAATACACCCAGCCCAGTTTGCTCTAGCGTGTAAATCTGACAAACCTTATATCTCTTGAGCGTTTAATCCTGTCTCTCCAACATTTCTCCTGCCGCTGATGCGATTTTCTGTGCACTTTGATATGCCTTACTTGGGGGGCATTGCGTTTGCTCTACGGCTAAATAGTTGAGTGCCTGCTTTTGATTCTGAAGGTACACTGGTCAGGGGTGTTGAGGGAATCGGGAGGAGGTTCTTTTCTATCTTGGGACTAAAATTTTCTCCTAATGAAATCCATTGGTTCGATCGCTGTCTCTGGCCAATTCAGTTCTAGTAGAACAGATGCGTTTATCTGGTGTGGTTGGAAAAATGTCTCGTTCTTCCTTAGCTTCACCTTGGTCAATTTTTATTTAAGCTAAGTCGTTGCGGGAGATCTCTTCGTAGTCGAGCATTGAAGTCGAAGATGTTCTATTAAACGATGAGTGCTCTGATTCCTGGGTTCTCTAGCCTGCATCTTTCTGGCCTGCTGCCAAACTTCTAAGCATTTCCTGTAATGCCATTCTCGTGTTGCTCCTCCTTCTTATTTTTCGGTCTGATGATTCGGGTGTTTAATTACTCCGATCTGAAAGCCAATCCACCTCATTTGGACTCGGCTATTTTCCCAGCTATCTCATCACTAGGACGATTCTTGATCTAACCTTCTTGGTCCTCCTCTGCTACATCTTAGCCGTCTAATATTTATAATTTCTTGATCGTGGTGCAGGCTGCAGAAATCTTTATGTGAACTTTCAGAAAGTGGAGATGGGGGCTCCGGTTGTGCATTTTCTCTCCGAGTTTTGATGAGCCTTGTGCTCTCGAGTATGCTTTGGTACCACCCTCTTCGTACACTATATTATTTCACTAACTTTGCTTATTCAGATCCACTAGTACTTTTCTCTGAGGAATGGTTGATAAGCGCCGACTATATGTCATGATCCTTATTCCCGAAAATCAAAACGAGGGACCACTCTGCATCTGCAATCCCCTCTCCTAACCCATCATTATCCCGTGACTAGCTTCTGGCCTTGACTAAAGATCACTATGTCGTATCTCTATTACACGTAGATTTTCAAAACACTTTCTTCATCTCACTTCTTAAGTATCTAAAAGAGCAGTCATCTTATTCATTCCCTTTAAATTCCGATTTGCAGTATGGCTTATTGAAGGCGCTTCGAGTAATTAGGGCGATATACTTTCTATTTAACATGAATTTTGATGTGGTTCTTAGTCGCCATTCAGGAATATACGGGTATAGACTTAGATGTGGTGCGCTTGACATTCAAGCATTTGACCGATTGGCTATGCCACGGAAATAACTTCTTCCTCACATTGAATTATTAGTAAAAGTTTACTAGTGTGTTTTCTCATTAATATATTCCTTACAATGTTATAATAATGAGTTTCTTTTGAAATAATATCTGGGCTTGTGACTTCCTTATTTTTGAAATGGGTGAAGCTTTATTTTTCTTAGTTAACATTTATGGATGTTCCTCAAAGGTTTTTGTTTTATATAAATTTCCTACGTTTAGTTCTTAACTTTAAAGTTAATTAGCTTATATTCATCGAATATAATTAGTGATATTCTAATAATATCGTGGCTATTATACTTTTGTGCTTGAATACAATCCACCTAAAATATAGATATTATTTGGCTATTTGTATTCATATGCGGATTGAACTTCGGAACCTACTTCATATTCTTCAATCTCATTTTCAATTCTTATAAGCTCCTCGTTGACTTCAAGCAGTTTCGCACTTGTTCCAATTTTTCATATTCTTATTTCTCGCTGATCTAGGATAGTAAGTTTTCAGTGGTTTGGGTACGTCTTCACTTGTGAAATTTATATTTAACTCTTTAATAAACAACTAGTTACACTAACAATTCTCTCTCGGTAGTAACCTATCTACGTTCCAGTCTCTTTGTCGAAGTTGTTCTCTGTTTATCTTCCTGTTTTGACATTATAATAAGATTCCTTTGTGCCTTATATAAGAGTATAACATAATCGTTATGGAAACCTTGCTTGAGATATTCGACTAATCGTGTTGGTCGGTAAGGAGCGGCGCGTTCAAAGAAACCTCGCGTAGGCAATCGTGTGGTCACTAGATGCGAGATCTGTGTTTATTTTCCTCGTTCAGTATGGACTAACCAGCTAATTCCTGGAGGGTCGCGGATCTCGCCCTTTGTCATATTGTTACGATATTGTTTGCAACTAAATCTGGTGTTTTATCTTTCTTATTTTATCTCTTTATTATCTTGATTTTTGATTTTTGATTTGTATTTTAGAATAAGTGTGCCTAAAGAATTTGAACCTGGTTAACTAAAAACTGTACTGTGTTAGTCATCATTCTATATTTGTTTGTATTTCGTCTGCTATAAAGTCAACTCTTAGAATCCATCTACTCCACAGTGTAATCTTTGGTAACGGGGCCTGATGATTGTTTGGGGTTCTGTCTATTTTTAATTAATGATAACCTTGGTAACGTAGACTTATTAAGTGTTTGGGTTCGCTATCGCTTATCTTCTCGTGAGTATATTGGGGGGTAGATATGTATGCTTTTGGTTACCGTATTTGGTTTTCTCACGTGTGTGTAGTGGTCATGATTCCTCTCCTCAAAATGAACGCTTATGGAGATCCAAACGTTGATAGTATTAGTTTTATTTTTTATTATTTATTTTTTTCTCTCGTAGCACAAGGGTGCTTGTGTCTGATCAGATGTATTTTTTCTTGTTGTTGTGTATATTCATGGTAACTACCAAAGACTATCGTTGTCTCGCACTCGGGCGCTGTAGTTCACTTATTTGTCTTTTTAACTTTTCTCTGCCTACCTAGTCTTGTTGGAGATTCTTTCGTGTGAAAATTACAAAAATATTCATTTTTTTCTATTTCATTTTCTGCTACATAGATTTTCCTACTTTACTTACTAGATAATCATATATTCTGCTATAGTTCTTTCTATGCTACTTATTTTAAAGATGTCTTGCGTCGAGATATCTCATGCGGATAACTTCTTTAGTTTGGATATTTTATCATTATATATTATATTTTTAATATATATATTATATATATTATATTATATCTCATGACGTATATTGCTTAGTAAATTATTAATTGAGGCGTTATACACCCTCCTTATATAAGGGTTCTATTACTAGTTGTAGCGGCGGTGACACTGTAAAAAAATAAATAAAAGGTTCTAATAATGAATTCCTTAACTAGCTGAAACCCCACAAGAATGCATCTCCGAAGGTGAACCGCACTTCTAGAATCATAATGCATGGAACGAGGACTTGATCGCTTGACAAACAAAAAAAAAAATAAAGAGACGGGCAGAAGGGACGCCCTTATCAGCAACCCCTGGAACAGCACTGATAGTGACGATGGTGGCTCTTCAGCAAATAACCTACTGAAGATGAGGATTGGATATGGTCAGACTTTGATAAATTCATGGTCCGAAAATGGTCATTGACAATCTCTTCCCCTTCAAAGCGATCAACAAAGGGATCTCATCGTAAAAACGTGAAGAGACAGTCATGAAGGGCAAAGATATTTCAAATTTGCCATTGTGAAACATGAGATCCTCGTGACAGAAGAGATCTTTCCTGCGTGGCATGACTGGGCCGGGTTTTCATTATTATCAGTTGCTTGCAGGCAATATTTATGAGCACGTCTTTCATCATCAAGAGCGAGCCGTATTTATAGTGTAGGTAGGAATGTAACACCCAAAAGGAACAGACTCTCGCCAGATATTATGAAAGCTTATGTTTTGCATAGAATTGTGAACTTGTTTTGAACTTGAAGTATTGATGATATTATCTTTATCTTCCAGGGAGTTATTATTTTTGTCATGTCTTGGAGTATGAGCGTTTTTTATCTTTCAGCTGATTAATTGAGGTCTCTCTTTCATTATTTTTATTCTTTAATTGTACTCCATGTTAATTCATCGCAATTTTACATGTTAAACATCATAAAACTAGTACTAAACGTTGTATACTTCTGGAAAATGGAAATGGAATTTTTTGAATAAATAGTTAAAAAGTATATATTATATTTGACATTATTATTTCTTAAAGAGTACCCTATCTTCCTAATTTATAAAATGTCCAATTACTTGGGCACAACCAATATGAAATATAAATGACTAGAAAAAAAGGTACAGGTTGTTATTTATATATTAATTAAAGTACGTATCGACGTATCAGCACCTAAGAAAATAGAGTATCGGTATCGGTATCGGTATCGGCTCTTTTCTGGTATCGTACTCCCTAATATATATATAGATGTATATTATATATATATTATAATATATATATATATAATGATATATATGATATAATATATATATATATATATTATATATATATAATTATCTATCTATATAATATATATATATATTATTTATATATATTTTATATATATATATATATTATATATATATATATATCATTATATATATATATTAAATATATATATTATATATTATATATATATATAGTATATATATATATATATATATATATATTATAATATAATAAAATTATATAGTAATATTATATATTAGTATATTATATATATATATTATATTATATATATATATTATTATAATATATTATATTTATTATTGTTATGTATTATAATACTAAAAAGTAAGATCGGTATCGGTATCGGCACGTAAAAAATAGAGTATCCTGGTACGGTATCGTATCGGGTCTTCTGGGTATACGTTACACCTAATTATATATATATCATATATATATATATATTACTATATATATTAGTAATATATATATATTATAATAAGTATATATATATATAAAAAAAAAAAAAAAAAAAAAAAAAAATAGATATATTTAATAAATAATATATATATTATTATTATATATATATATATATATATATATATTATATATAATTATATTATTATATATAAGTAGTCATATTTTATATAATATAATATATATATATATATATAATATATATATATATATATTTATAATAATATATTATATTAATATATATTAATATATTATATATATATATCATAATTATATTATAATAATATATATTTATTATATATATATATTAATATTATATAGATATTTATTATACTATATTATTGACAGGTGGATCTTATAATCACCACGTAGTTTGGAATGAGCGCGTGTGAAGCGTCTCAAGAAAGATTCACTTTTCCGGATTTTCCTCAAATCTGGTATGTGGCATTTCATCCATTTTTAAAAGTTGACCAGGAAAGTAATGTGTCTATACTTAAAGGATAGAATTTCAAGTTAATAAAGGTTAAAGTTCATTAGAAACTAGTTGTGGACTACGATTTCGTTGCAAAACCGATTCGAAGTTTTCGCACCGCCAGAAGTTGGTAATAAATCAGTGTAATAGGAGGATTTGAGCCGCTCACCAAAGGAGATGTCAGTGTTGAAGTTGTTCTTATCATGATACTGATCGAACATCTGTGTGTTCGAGATAAACGATAAAGTGCTTTTACTGATAACGGCTCGGTTCTTTTCTATTTCAGTGTATTAAATTTATTTTTTATTTTTATTTTTATTTAAATAAGATAAATTAAAAAAATTAAATAATTAAATAAATTAAATAATAAATTAATAAATTAAATAATAAAAAAACTAAAGAATTAAATTAAATTAGATATATTATACCCGTTGTGTTCCGCACCGCACCGAACCGCGACCGCACGCTCAGGAACAACTCTTGCTCAAACTTCGGGTTATTTTCTACAAGAAAAGGCGACTCCGGTTCTGCCCCGTACCGACTCCTGACTCCGACTCCTGTAATAAATATATATAAGGTGAATAATTTTTAGGCTCGTCTCGCGATTCACTATGGCTCCGATATAATATCTATCATGGTTAAGAGTTGACGTATCGGGGTTAGAGAATTTGGAAGGGTGAGTTAGATGGTGAGAGGTAACCTAGTCCGTAGACGAGATTACGGTACCTGGGTGTTTCCGAAGGGGGGACCCCAACCCCCATTAAAAAATCGAAGTGTTCGTAATTGGCTAAAGTTTGTAGTAGATTCAGATGTGAATTCTAAGAAATAGTTGATATGCGGATCTGAGGAGTTGGCTCCGGCACCTGTGCTGGAGCCGCTGCGGTGCCGAGTCAATAAACATTCGTATAACAATATTTGTGTGCTTATATAGGTTATCGAGCCGATAATCTCGAATAGAGGGTTTATTTAGTCCGTAGTAGGGTGTCTAGGACCCTTGGAGTGGGTCCTCGACTAAAAGAAAAACAGATTATATCAGAGGTGGAGGCATGAAGAAGGATGAAGGAAGAATAAGAAGGAAAGAATGAAGAAGGAGTTTGACTCAGAGGAGTAGCAGTTGAACAGCAGCAACCGGTGCTGCTCCGGTGCGGTGCCGAGTTATTAAATATTTTGTGTAATGATACAATATTGT
>JABUQX010136465.1:0-23437 GCA_015478945.1 Trachelipus rathkii
TTATAGCCAGAAAATCACATCAGAATGGGAGCCAATCGTATTTCTTTGGTTTTTATTATGCTTTTTTCGACGGTTTTAAGCAACGCTAACAAAACAGCTAAAGAAAACGCATCTCTCAATGAGCCAGTGGTGAAAATCTACGTTCCAAGTCAAATTTTTGGATCTGGTAAAAGCCAAAAAGAAGTTATTCGAAAAGAGGATCCATCAGAGGTAGAAGAGTTTTTGATAGATGAGGATCCCTTCATTTACGAAAATCGAGGTGTCTATCCTAATCGTTATCCAGGTCAGTTATATCCAGATTATCCAAGAAATGATTTTTTTCCCAATGGTGCTAGCGGGGACGTTGATGCTTTCACGGCCAGAAAGGCTGCTGATATTGAACTACTACCTGGAAGAAAAATTAGATTTCTTGACACTGTCACTGAAGTAAGTATTTGTAATTGCATAATATATATAATATATTATTATACCTAATAATATATTAATTATATAAATATCAACCACATATACACCACCTCATAACACTATTCACAACCTATGACTATATAGAACCAACCACCTAATCAAAATACCATACCCCCATAACTCTTTCTTACTGTATACTAACATCAATTTTCATTTATAATTTTTCGAACCTTACTACTCATATAGATATTATGAATATATCCGGTGATCATTATTATATATTATATATATATATATTATATATATATATATAATACTTCATATAGCCTGATAAGGAAAATTAATAAACTCATAACCCTAAAGAATACCTCATAATCTACTAATATATATATACATAATATTTATAATATATAACTAATATAACAAGGTAGAAGATACAATATTAATATCACACAAAAATAGTTATTATAATACTAAATCCACACTTCTTATCTCGCTCATCAAAGGATATCTATACAACCATCCTACCATACAATATAGTAACTATAGCCTGTATGATAGATATACAATTCGGGAAGATATATTATAATAGGTACGAGGAATTCTACTCTATTCAATACACCACCAATGACTACAATACATAAAAAACCTTTACTAATGCGACTACCAGCAAACCGATAGTTACAACCCGGCATGACATCAGCCTCAATGGCAGCACGTGCCTAAAACGCCCTCTAAAATTCTTCCAATACATACATATAGCAGATCCAGTAGTGCATAATTTTTTAATCTTTTTATCTCCATATACATTAATGCAGACTAGAATACCAACATACATAATACATCTATTATACTATAATAAAACCCTTATCGAAGACCTTAAATTTATCAGACACTTACGACCACCATTGAAATCCATATATTCAATTTTCAATTTCCTCCTACAATCTATGACCCATTATAAACATTTTAATATGAATTCCCAGTTATTTATATGTGATTTTATGATATCACTTCTTTATTTTCTTATCTCATTCAGCATAAGGTCAATAATTACTGTATCTTTCAAATCATAGCTAATAAGCAAAAGTTACTTCGAATCCTTTAAAACTACGAGAGACGACTTAAATAAGTTTGGCTTTCAAATTAGCAATACCAAAGATACTCTCCATACACCAAGAACGCATAATGTATTTAGAACAATCGCAGACAAGAAAATATTATTTAACATTTGCTTAAACACCATCCCTACGAAGACTAATCTTAAGAGTAGGATAGAAACTAATACGTTTCAGGGTAACAATGTCGGCGCTACCTTATTGTTTTTTTCATATATTGATCGTCACCCCTCACCTACCTGGTATATTTAACAAAACAACATTTTCAATACATATTGCCTTTTAAAAGTTTCGACTTCTCAAAAGCAATACCCAAAATGGCATCGTACGTTGTCAAGTAACACAACCACCATACCACCTATGTGATAAATCGTACGATCAGCACTTAATAAACTAAAATACTAACATAGAATAGGAAATCCACCTTGCCAGCTACAATTTCTTTCTTCGTATATTTTTAGGTATTTCTACACATAAGATATTTATGGATTTCAGAAGAAATATTACAAAGTCTTTATTTTCTCCCGGTAATGCTAAACGACGATCTTAAAAAAATCCATTTTATTGTACTCAAATTATTTGATCTTGTTTAATCCGCTGAAAATTTATTTTTATATTATATATAACAAATATTAGTAATAATATAATAATATAATAATAATAATATAATAAAATAATAATAATAATAATAATAATAATAATATATAACAATAAAAATAAATAAATATCATATAACGAATCATATAAAATGGCAATAAACAATTTTAATAAATCAGAGCGACTTCAACTGCACATCACATCAGTCTGGTAGGCAGAGATATCCTTAGATAACCGAGAAATCTCATATTCTCGATGAACCTTGAGACCTTAAATATACTTAACTACAACAACTTTCCCACCCGAATTCTCCCCATAGCAACCAAACTAAGACCTCTCCACATAACTTCTCCTCTCCATCTACTACTTTACTAAATTACATGATACAGAAAAACTCTGACTATCAGCATCAGCACCAACATCCCATTTCATATCACTATATAAATACATACAAAAATATTCAAACCTCACCAAACTCAAACTAGAACCCTTTACTCACAACTTAGACATAAAAGAAGACAAACTGGCAGAACATTTCAACTCACAAACACATAAACAGCTATCACAAACAATCCCCGAAACCACACCATTCCCTACTAAGCACAAGTAGTATTCAACTCTTACCATAACACGATAATAATAAGCACACCATACTTTCCACCCCAAAGTAGTTCAATAAAAACTCGAAACCTTTACCAGTACAAAAAGCCGGCCACACGACCCAACTACACGTGCCCTTCATCATAACCATACGACATTTGTAACTTGATAAAATAAAGAAGCACCTTTTGACAACAAAAAACTTATACTACCCAGATCTGCACTGTCAAGCACCATTAAACTCCTCAAGCCGCAACAAATTCTCTAAATCTCATCTCCACCCCACATAATAACAGACTTAAAAAAAAAAACACAACCGTAGTCGCATAGGTATGGGAAGTAGCCGGAACGAAAAACAGAACATGAGTAACGTACTACACAAACACGTCTTCCATAACAAGCTTCCACAATCACCTCTCCACTACAAAGAATGCTCTTAGAAGACAAAATTCCCACTCGCTTCTAACAAAGCAGCTAAGCACCATATCCTTGCACAACACTATCACTCTTCAAATTCATCTACAAAGGCTACCGCACAGCCCAAATCATGAAATATAATACGCAGTTATACAGGAGGAAGTTAGCAACATCAACCCCACACCATAACCAAACTTCCTCATACAAATATTAAACACTACCTCATATATCATAAGATTAAAATACTCACCAGCTTCAGGCTCGGCCAAGCATCTCTAACCTTCCACACTAAACTTGCCACCCTCCTACTATCAATAATCCCATTCATAATTCACTAAATATCACACCCTTACAAACACATTTGTCTGGTCTTCACAACTAGTCTACATCTTCCACTCCATACCCTGCGCGAAAAAGCAAATTAATCGTCACCCCAAAACAAATTTAAAACCTCAGCAAACGGCTTCCACCCTTCTTATTCAATACCACCAGACACACATAAACTAACTCCTATCAAAAACTCCTTTTAATAATTTTGGATATTTCACAGAACATTGCCACTCCCTACAACTATATTTTCACTCTCCTTCCAATACCTAAACACACACGATACTGGCTTTAAAAAATCTATCACAAATTCTAAACCTAAAAGATCAACTAAGACCATTGAATAAATTCATAAACAAATAATACAATAAAATGGGTTGAACAAAGACACACACACCAAGAACAATACCACCTGGCTATTGACATAAAAAGTAAATATGTCTACAGTAGAGTTCAAAAACTTCTAAATTCACCCTTCATAACAATTACAACAAATGGTTGTCCTAATTTATATCTGGACGCACTGCCTAGGTATCCAGGAAACTTACCAAAATTATTAAATTTAGAGCAACTTGCTTCTCTCTTGAATAACATTTTCTTACCCCATAAGTGGCTCAACTACTTGACCTCAGTTTTCACATATCCAAACCAAAAACTTTCCTTTATGCGCGATCCCAAGATTATCTCAAAATTTCTAATAATCTATTTCAGAATAGCCATGACAACCCAACTTCAACAACATTCAAGAACGCCTTCAGCTAACCCCCACTAACAAAAATAACAAATTCCCATCAAAGTTTGACCTAAATCGCTAGAAAACTTAGGATATCTACCAAAATAATGTAAAGCGTTTTCCGATCTACTATTTATACCACTCAGATACCATGACATAATTTCACTCTACAATCCTTCACTGATTTATTACTATTTACAATTCAGTTGATAACTCTAGCAAAAACATCCTTAAAACACCTCAGACTTACCATGATAATTTCACCTCTACAACCAAATCGCATCAAAAACCTCATAAGATGGAGAAACAAAAATTAAAAAATATCCTAAAAACATTTTTTAATAAAAAACAGAATCAGCAATGAAAACAACCACAAACATAAACTTCTCTTGAAATTGGCTATTGCCTAACATTCATCACTGAACTACAAACTTTCAAATTAGTGGCGGAATGAGTTGGTCAGATAAACGTTTTTCTTGACTACACCTAACTTGCCTAGGTTTTATCTAATAATAATACAAAAATCATACTACGACCCACCTGACACAACAATCACGAACGATTGCCGTAAAAACTACCCACCCCTACCCAACACAACTGTAATGAAGAAAACAAAAACAAAGAATTCTTATCCACATCAATAAGAAGTCATACTAGATCAGTAGATAGGAAATCATATTCTAGAAAACGACCAAGAACTCTTGAAACCAATACCCACACCATATCCCATTACTCCAACTTCAAAACACCACACTATACACTATATAAATAAAAGATAAACTACTACACACGACTTTAACACGGCCGTCAAATACTTATTCGGCAAGATCGTCCTTATAAGAATTAATCTAGCCCCCATGCCCCATAACCAATTAACCAATCCACTCTCCTCATAAACAATATTTCAATAATAAAAATACACTTCACAACAGAAATACCTATACACACCAAGCAAATAAAAAAGACCAACCAAAAAATCAACTTATAACTTAAAAACATACTCGACCCACGCGAAATAATCTTACAACTCAAAAAAAACATTACTAACCTCGCACGAAATAATACCAATCTCACATATACTAGAATCTGAAAGCATACACGGGCACTTACCACTAATGATCCTACAAGGAAATACAATATAAAGAGTTTAACGAACCTCAAGCCACCAATCAACTATCCTCACATAATATGTATGATAACAGAATAGCATTAATAGAAAGCTAACAAACTAGTCGAAATCACCTTACTATAGTTGAGAAATTGCCCCATTCGCATTCCTACAGACTACAAGCATATCAAACTTCATCTAACTAAAAAGAGACACCTAGTGGTCCGCCAAGGTGGAGGGAAATAGAAACCGCCGCTTTTGCTGGAAAATATGAACTACGAATGACACACTCCACAAATAAGGAAGAAGCCCAAAAAGGGGCAATAATAATATAATAATTAATAATTAAATAAATATATAATACATATAAATATATAATATCATAGATATATATACATAAATAAATAACCTATATAAAATATTATATATAATACATATAAAAAGATATTATTAATATAAGTATACAAATATATATAAAAGATAATTAAATAAATACCTCACATATAAATCTAATAAAAGAGAAGGGAAAAATATTAATCCTTCATGTAATAAATGGCGAGAAAAGCATTTAATAAATTATGATATAACTAATAATAAAATACAAATCTATGACCTAAAATTGTTTAAAAAATGTTATTATACAGCTGAACATGAAGAGTGAAGCGAAAAGATCCGAGATAACATATAATACAATTTTAATTCTATCATAATCGATGTTAAATATGAGGAGGGCAACAGCATCCACAAATACTAATTGTACAATTATATCAGTCTCCAAAGTTAAATAATATATCATCAAGCGTCGATATAGCGATGAAATTTTTCGATTAATCGATATAAGAATTCATTTTCTACTGAGCATATAAACAAGGGCTGAAAGTAGTTCGCCAGTAAAAATTGCAACTTAAAGAGGTGTAATTATATTTAGAGAAAATTGTGAATACTGCAACAAGAAACAAGTGCCATTAATTTGCGTTTGTGATGACGACCCATTGTCTTAGCCTGATGCCTATTTAAATACAACTTCCAATACATAATCGCACTTAAGTATCTTTCCTCCAATGATTAGAAATCTGACTTCATGGATTCATGTTGTTTATAAAAAATTAAATTGCATACACACATTCTTTTTATCATTCTCATAATAGCTACAAAAATATAACACCCGTAATCCTCCAGAGACCCCTATATAGCCAAAGATCAAATAAAAAAGCACACTCAATCACTCCTATGGACGAATATTAATCACTGACGAAAATGAGATAATTAAAATAAATGACATGTGTCGAAAATAGTAAATTGTAGGGTTGGAAGTAGGCTATGACTAATTGGATACTTCGCTAATCCTTTTGGAAATAAGATAAATAATTTCATTTAGCTATAAGAAGCTTAAAATCGTAAAATTAATAATACGCATCGGTTCAAGGAAATTCAAAAAGTGCGCTTAAACATTATCTTAAAAACGATCAAGCTGAAGATGTTAGATGTTGATTTTCTCTGAATGGTTTCAGTTAGTTCCTTAACTAATTGACTATAAAGAGATTTTGTTCCTGACAGCGACGACTAAATTAATATAACCTAAAATTAATTTAACTTCTGCACTTTTTATATGAACGGATATGATAATTAAAAATTTTTAGTGTCTAGAAAATTTCGGGGGGGGCCATTGGCCCCCTGGCCCCCCTAAATCGCCACTGTATATTATATATATAAATTATATATATATATATAATATATAATATTATATATATATATAATATATATATTATATTATATATTAATATATATATATATAACCATATAGATAAAATACCACCATAATACTATTTCAAACTATACATATAATATATACAATATATCAATATGTAATATAATATTAAACTATATAAAATATATATAACTACTATATATATAATACTTACTATATAATATACTATACCTATTAACATTATACTAATATTAATTAGAAATCACTTTTTAACATATCAGACATATATTAATAACTAATAAATACTAAGTCTCATATACAAGATAACAATGCATAGATATAATTGAACATAAAAGATCTTCAATACAAATAATTATATACATATAATATATAATATATATATATATATAATATATATTAATTATATAATATTAAATATAAATAATATAATAATAAATCTATATATATAAAACTATATTACATATAAATAATAACAATATATTACATAATTAATAAATATATAAAAATATAAAATACGAGTTAGATACATAATAATTAAGTATACTCATAACATACCTATAGTATATACTACAATATAAATAATTAATAACCCTATAAAATAATATATATATATATATATATAATATACTATATCATATATATAATTACATAGAGAAGTGGAAAGATGAAAGGCTTTAAAGAACCTCACATAATTCCTTAAAGATTTTTAGAAAATTTTTAGGTGGAACCGGATCCAGAACTTTTACATCCTGGAAAATATTTTTGGAAACCAATGAAAGTTTATTTGAATTAACATGCATATACTATCAAACTTATTCTAAGCTATCTTCATAAAGTATGTTAAGATTACTTTGTAGAAGGCACGACATAACAAGGGAGGAACTTCGTCTAGTATAATATATATATGAACACTTATAATATATAATAACATATATAATATCTATTTTATATATATTATAATATATATAAATACTATATATATATAATATATATATTAATAAATATATATAATAAATTATATATATATAAAATATATTATAATTTATAGGAGAAGGAATGAGAGCTTGAGTGGTCTGAGGGAATTATGGAAAGAAGGGGGATTTAATTAAAATAAACTTAAGAAAGTCTGTTTGAAAAGATTTTGTTCCAGCGGTACTATATGGGTGTGAGACCGTGGGGTTGAATGCTAGGTCCAAGAAGAACTAGTGAAGAGTTTGAGATGAAAGAGGTTGAGAGCGGTATTTGTATGGGTTAGTAAAAGAGAGAGGAATTAGGAATTAGAGGTGAAATAAGAGAAGAGATGTGAATTGAAAGAATGGTATTTGGTGAGAAAAGAGACGAGAGAAGGAATATTGTTAAGAAATTAGTTTGCGACATTACTGTGAGAGAAATGGGAAAGAACAGAGAGTGGATTTGGAAGAGTTTGGGAGGCGGAGGGAGTATAAGGAAGGAGAGAGAAGGAGGGAGATAAGAAGAAGAAGTGAGTTTCCTGTATATGGAAATGGTGGAAGAGAGGGTGAGGGTGGAGGAAGGTAGGGTATTGGCGAGAGATAGAATGGAATGGAGGAAGGTGTTAGGTGAGGGCGAAGATGAAGGAAAATATGAATTAAGGAAGCTGCACGTACCACTACCCGCTCGGGAAAAGTGTTTGTAATAATATATAAATAATATATAATAATTATATATATAATATTATATAATTAATATATATATATATTAGACAGATTTCTCACCCTCTAAATAACACTGAATTTTATTCACCATAAATAACTCCAATTCTGTGCGTGAAAATTACGTTTTAAATCAGACTAACCTATGCATAATGGATAGACCTCTCACCCCTATATAAAACAAAAGCTCTGCTGGCAACTCTCTATACATGTCAAGTATGAAATTTTTACCATAGTAAAAATAAACACTAACAAACATTAACCATATATCACCCTACTCAGAAAATCAATCTTTCTCCAATCATTTAAAATCCTCTCTTCTCTTATCAACAATATCCCACACAACATAATCAATATATATGTTAGTAATCGCGACTAAGACACAAAGCTACTTTCCTCCAAATCTAAGAAATATCTTTTAATTTTTCACAACTTCTTGTAACACTCTCAGTTCGCCTAATCTTCTAAAAGAAAACTATGCTTTTCACAAATGCAGTGAGGCGCTGAAAAATACAGCTCACAACCTGAATCCATATAGATCGACACACAATCCAAAAAACTAAAACTATACACAAAATATACTAAAATGGATAAAATGTTTTACAGAGGGTTAACATTAATTTAGGATGCCAAAACCGATTTACACAATGACATTATAATGATGAACTGCTCTAACAACCTAAAAAGCTTGCAAAAAGAAGAGAAAAGCAACCGAACAATGAAATAACCTTAGAAAAAAACGTAACTAGACCAATAGCAATAGGTAAATTTAATACTCAGCCTTTGTCATGAAGGAGCAAGATGTATGACAGATTGAACGACATAGACCGATTTAATTCATATCTTACAGGAAATGTGAAAGCGAAAGCCTGGCAGGTGAAGAGAAATTATGAAGAATATAGAGTAAACAAAAAATGTTAAAAAGTTCATGCCAATTCAATATCAATATTACATATACACCAATTACAGCTTATACAACTATTTTCAGTACGTTATAATAATCAGACTGGTCAATCGGCTTTTTATAGTCATTAATCTTTCCCAGTATGCAGCACGAGCAAGACGAGACTCACGGGGGGGAGAGAAGCTTCTCACGTAGAATAATACAGAGTTCGCATAAGTGACATGTATTTGTCATCATTGAAGAATACAAAATTTATTGTTTAAATATTACATCTCGAATCCTATATTTTCACATTAAAGTATATATCCAACATAGTAAGTTTATGAAAGCTTTCGTTCAAGCTAGACAGAGCGACTAGATAACTCAACAAAACTCTTATATATATATAATAATTACAAACAGTCCACTATACTATATAACAATTAATAAACTAAGACATCACAGATATATTATAAATAAAAAATAACATAATATCTTAAACATAAAAGATCATCATTTATCACAAATGTATTATTAACGCACAAAATAACATATATAATTATTATCACACCACACTATACCTCATAATATAATAATAATACTCTGAAATAATACTTCAATAAATTACACCATAATCACAATATACCAACTAACTACTACTATTATATATATACTAAATATAAAAAAAAAAATCACTCAAAACATAATAAAACATAAAAATAAACTAATAAATAATAAACTTAAAATACACATTAATACAAAAAAAATAAATAACTATAATATCATACCAATATCAACTCAAAAATAAAATATAATACTAATATAAAAATAATAATCAACTACTAAAATATAATATAATTAAATTAAAAATAAAAATATTATAATATTTAATTAAATATAAAAAATATATAAAAATAATATAAATAATAAAGGTATAATAGAGGTGGCTCAACTAACATAATAACATAATAACAGAATAACATAATAATTTGTAAAAAATAAATTACGAATCATTTTGGAAAAATAATTTTTATTTTTACAAAATATAATAGGAAAAAATAAAAGAAATTGATATAAATATATATTTAATTCACAATAATATATAATTATAAGGACTATGACAATTATAATTTCCTTTTAATTTGACACTTGTGTAATCTAAAGTATGTAAAGCATATTAAAAAAGTTATTAGTTTTAATAAAAATTTGCCTTCAAATCCTATGCTTTTACATATAGACTTTGAATCAATAGATGTAATTAATTTAATGTCTACCATTAAAATTTCATTACTATTGATATGTAGAACAGTTATTTTTATATCATTCCAAATGGTGGATTATCACGCAAAAATAGTCACTAACCCCGTTTGAAAGATATTTATTATCTCATCGTACAGATCGTTTCTATTTCTCGAGCGGTTCGGATAGAGCTCTAAGAAACTTAATTAGATTAATAAAATTACATACATTAAAAAGACACACTGCATACATCAAATAACATAATATCGCCTAAACTAAGACCATAACGTGTCCATTAGATGAATTGTTGCCAAAGATATTTGTCACACACACTAAAGATAGGTTAATTTAAGAGACAACAAAAAGAATTAACCTAAACTAGTATACTTATTTAATAATATAATTCACATAAACTCCGGAAGTCTCAAATAAAATATCCTTAAAAATGGTAACTAAAAGATGATTATAACAAAGACACAATACAAGATACCTATAATCTTACAAAAACTACTACAAAGCTAAAATAAAAACAGGAAGAAAAAAGAGAGTACCTTGCCTAATTGAGAATGCTGGGTCCAATTCCTTAAAAGTGGACGAAACAACGTAATAAACTCAAAACAAATAAAAATTTTTTTTTAACAACAAAGAAATACATTGAAAAACAACATAAAAATCTACAAACAATACAAACACCATCTCAAAAAACTACTACATACTAGCTATTATTAAGCGAAGAGGACAAATACATTTTGGGAATCCTGGTAAAAAGTAAAATTTTAGATAGAATAATGTAAAAAAAACTAAAAATAAAAACACTGCTCCCTAAATAAGACTTAAGAATAATTGTCACTCAACACTTGAATAATAAAGCAGAGCCTATTAGAGACTTTTTATTGGTCCCTGAACTCTACGCGTATAAAATAACAATACCGACTTCTATAAATCATAAGACTCTATTGCCGTTTTATTTTTTTTACATAGCATACCCAACACACGCGCTCTACACACCGCACCAAAAAGATGGCCTCCTGAGGACTGAGTCGGGGTACTCTCAAGGTCCTATTCCCGGTGAAACTAACACGGAAATTAGGTAACAATTACATCTCATCAACCTATCCAAGAGGCAGGCAAGTCCTCCAACGATACCCCACCACTCCGACTGGTCGATATTGGTATTCCTAGGGCTAGTCGTCGGGGGTTCCTCTGCTCCCTACGGGTATGAAAAAGTCCCCCTGTGTTCCCGTCGCTGAGCCCCTAATTGCCGGTATACACTTCAAATTATATAATATATATATATATATATATTATATATATATATTGTATTATTATAATATATATAATTATATATATATATATATAATTGTCCCCTGTCCCTAAAAAAATAAGCCAATTTTATTTATTTATTATTATTATTTTTTTACATTTTTCTAACTACAATTTTACAAGGATTCCAAAATTGTATTCTTTTCGTGTAGCTATTGTAGTTTTTTGAGATTTGATTTTTTTTTTTTTTACAGTTTCCGGAAATAGAATTTCATCTGCAGATTGCAACAAATTATTCCTTTTCCCTGTAGTATTGTAGTTTCTAATAGCGATCGATCCTCCGTATGATGTTTTGTTGGGTTCCTAACATTTTCTTTACCACATTCAAACGTAACCTATTTCATATAATACTATATTTATAATCACAAGATAAATACATACCTAACTAACCATATTTATTCACTAGCTAATATAAACTTTAAAGATAACCTATATATTAATATATATAACTAGTCACCAGCCTACTCATACTGAGCATCCCATCAATTTATTTTTACCTTATAAATATATATTATATATATAATACCTATTACTCTATGTTTGAATATTTCATGCTTCAAATCACTATAAGAATAGAAATAGAGTGGAAGGAACCTATTAATATATAAATGAAGAATCACAAACTAAATATATATACAGAAAATAAATAAATATAATCAATCAATTCCTATCAATAAATCGATACCTACATGACTATCATACATACCTATCTAGCATTATACACAAGACATCAAATAAGTCTCAAAACTCAATACTAATAATAATTATATAAACATAAAATTATATGCTTCTTAAAATAAAAAGAAAATAAATAAAGTACTATGACAAGGAAACCTAATCTATTTTACTCTCATAAATGTTTCGATTGCACAAAAATGTTTACACGTTAAAATATTATTGAAACGCCATACCTTAAATAATAAGAAAAAACGGAAAAAGGATAAGTATATGTCAATTCTACGAAACCTCTCTCCCAACATACCAATAGACAACTAACATATTATTGTATATAATCAAAATTATCAACATAAAAAAAAAACTCGATTCAAAAGACTACAATTTATATTTCACGTCATAAATAATAGTCTTCCTTTTTTTAGTGTTGGGTTTAAAAATAAAAAAAACAGCGTTAACACAACATAAAGCCCTCAAAAAATTTCTCAACAAATAATTCGGATATATAGAGTATACATAATGATTAAAGACATACATCGATTGCCAGCGAAAATAAAAGCAACATTAATTCAGTTCTGGAAGACATTCAAGAACATATTACACTGAAAAATAGTAAATAAATGTAAGCATAGAAAAACATATGGAATGACAGAAAAACATATAAACAGACAAACACCACTATTAATAATAATAAATAATAATGTAAATAATGACAGAAATCAACAATTAATGAGGAAGAATAATAAAGCTATAACAAATACTATGGAAAGAAAAAATTGGGCGAAAGAAGACGAAGCAAGACTTGCATTTATAATAACTCATCAGTGCAAACTGAATTCATAAGTATCAGGTCTCTACACACAATACTTACCCTAGATAGTCTATAGGAAATTTCTCCTTAAGCTGAATGGATATATTATTATTAAAATAATCATGCTCAATCCGGATAGGGGGACTGATGACATATATACAGTAAACGCGGTGTTAGAGATTTAAAAATTACAAGTAAAATACTTGAACTTTATTTCCTTTAACTTTTCATTTGTAAATGTGGAAATGGCCGAAAGAATGTTCTGGAAAAAACAAGAGATGTCCACTGCGATATTTAGTTACGGGATTAGATATTTAGACATAGGCATCAACAATGGAGCACAGCGCCAAATAGAGTGGCGAGAAACACCGCCCTCCATACTCTTAGTAATATAAATTTCTTATACAAATAATAATAATAACGTAATCATAACAAATCAACAACCCTTCAATTAATCATAAAAATAGTCATCCCTACCCCCTACACGCATAGATAAACCATACACTCTTAATCAAAATAAATAAACCATCATAATATACAAATCAACAATACCTAACATACATAGAGAAAATAAAAGAAAATCATAATAATACACTAAACATAATAAAAGGATCAAAGATATAGCATACTACTTATATTAGTGATATGATGATAAAATATTATCAATATATAAACGTTATTGTGTATCCATCTTATTTTCGTAAGTAAGAAACTTGGGCATAAGGAGATGTCCAATATAATATAAAAGGCGATAAAAAGTGGGTGTAGAACAGATTAGATGAATTAAAATTATCAGTCATAATCCACTTAAACGATAGGATGGCCCTTCTTTTACTACTTTAAGACGGGATCGGGAAAACCCAACAACATTAACTCGAAATCGCAATACATCTAGAACACTAGCTTTTACAGTCTAGTATATGCTTAGATATATACAAAGTTAAAGAGGAGGAAGAGAGACTGTTTAAGTTTGGGGAAAGAGATTTGGGAATGCACTAGAAGAATTCTATATTAAGAATTTAGTTGGTCTGGTGATATCTCCTAACATTAGGGTATCTTTTTTTAGGCAGAGTATAAATATTTAGAAAAATACAATTATATCCCAATTTATGATTACGTCTAGGTAAATTATACCATCAGTAATCTCTAATACATCATCATCAATCAATAGTTCTAATAATTTAAATCAATTCATAAATCAATATCAAAATCTAGATAAAGTAAACACCCGCAATTACTAAACCAAAAACCCAAAATAAGATATAATATTATATACTATAAAATAAAATAATATATGCTTTCCATATTACAAGATCATTCATAATCAAATATAATAAGAAAAGCACACTCAGTATAAACTGAAGAAAACAGGAGAAGGCGAAGTAAAAAGAATTATAATAAAAAACTCGATAATTATATAAAATCTAACCAATTAAATAATATATATAGAAGATACTCATATCCTCCTTACTAACCTATATAAAAACATATAGAAGAAACTATATATACAACACTACATATAACTACAAATAACTATTACAGTATAAAAAAATCATTCATAAATAAATAAATCAAAAGCAAAACCAAAAACAGACAGAAGCAAAAAATAAGAAAAAAAATAAATCATGAACAAACATCAAAAAGACTAAATACCAAAATATTATAAGAGTAGAAAAAGAGAAACCAAACTAAAAAATTAATAAGAGAAAACCAATAAAAAATAAAGGTTACAACAACAAATAAAAAAAACCATACAGATCTAAGTCCATATAACAATAAAAACCACCCTCACAAACTTCAAACACGCACACCAACACAACAAAAAAAAAAAAAAAAAAAAAAATAAAAAAAAAAAAAAAAACACCTTACAAAACAGTAAAGGAAAGAATATCAAAATTAGAATACCAAAAAAACACTACACGCGGGCATCGTTATGTTTTAAAAGATACATACGCACCCTACAAACGAAACCGATCAGTATATTAATTTACGATTTTTTTTTTATATTGTATATATGATATTTTATAACCAATATTTGCTAAAACCAAATATAAATACAAAAGATCACATAAAACAAAAACAATGATTACTAACAAAAAAGACTTTCAGGGATGATGACTGAATATACAAAAAAAGTTACGAAAAATATTTTAAATAATTTATTTAAAATCACATTTAATCAATTCATAAAAAAATCATTTAAACAAAATAGGGAATATAAAATAAAATATTAACACCTTTCAATGAAAATTACGAAGCACTAATAATAGAAAACAATTATATATATTGAACATCAGCTTCAAATATTTAAACCCAAAATGTAAAAAAAAAACAAAAAAAAATAATTCTCTTGATATTTATTCCAAATTTATTAAGCCTCGACAATCAACACACTACTACAGAAAAACCAATTACATATTTAGAGTCAGCCTGATTATATTTATTCATAAATGTAAAAAAAATTAAAAAAAAAAAAAAAATAAATAAAAAAAAAAAAAATTAAGGGGACTAGAGCGAGGGGGCAGAGGGGACGTTTTACACAACAGCATATACACTCTTATATACTAGGACACCAACAGAAACACACAAAACAAAGAGCGGGAGGTTCAGGAAAACAGGTGGAGGTTTACAAGTACCTTTAAACCTGTAGAGGTTTATAAGGTTAGGGAACTAAAAAATGCCCACGAAAAAAAGAGACAAAAAAAAAAATAACCAAAAAAACACAACCAACAGCAGAATAAAAAAAAGAAGACAAAAAAAAAACATCTCCACTAAATCGGCAACTAACGCCGCTAGATAATATATACGAAAAAACATCAAATAACTAAGACAATCAATGGGACAATAAAACAAGAAAAAAAAGAAAGAACCGGACTATACACTCATCCGTCTTTAATATTCATTTACACAATGGCTTAAGATTAATAAAAAAAAAAAAAATTAAGAATTATAAGAAACTGACGGCGATCGTAAAATCTAAACTGGTACTTTATACTATTATTGGAATCATGTTTAGTATCCACGCTTAATTGCTGTTACGCGATCATATACATAGAATATACTGAAAAAAAACAAAAAAAAAAATTCCAAACTGACGGAGTCCAACAATAATAATTATCATAAATAATAAAGATATATATAAATATAGATATAATAACATGTTATAAACGTAAATAAAAATATATAACATAAAAGCTAAAATATAACCTATATAATAGTATATATACACTATACTAAGAATTTTCTTCATATAACACTATACACAATAAAATAATATATATACCGCTATACCCTAGAACCAATATTAATCTTAACTTAAACACCATATAACTATAAGAGAGAAGAGAGAGAGAGGAGAGCGAGAGAGAGAAGCAGATTAATGTTGTTATAAATATAATATAAACTAGTCATTAATACCCTATACACCTACGCACTATCTAATCTATATTATAATCATAACTATATAACCATATATACTCCATAGTAATATAATAAGGAGAATAATAAAAAATATAATAATATATATTATGGGGCATGTACCCGATAGTATCGTTATCGGTATCGGCAGTATCGGCCATTTTTTCGGTATGGTTCCGGATTTCAAAGGTAAATCAAAAACTATGGAACGTATACTTATTCTCACTTTATGGTGAAAAACTTTGAACACACTTTAGATTCCATAAAATAACATGCTAGCTGTCGCTATAAATAAGTACCTAGTAACTGATTTATGTCCTTTTTTTCTCCTTACGACTATATTTTTCTACTTAGATTTTAAAGCGTATATCCTAACTTGGTTCTAGCCGAGGTCCAAAATACAACATTTCACTACTTGGATATGCGCATTAAATTTATAAACTTTACTTCACTGATGTAGTCTTACATTGACAAAACGAAAAATCTCCATATTATATATTTATATGATACGGATTTCGTGAGTCGCAGTGTGAGTGCGCCGAGTGTTTTGGTAAAACTTTTTGGATTATTCATATTCATGAGTCATCTTTATTTTATGGCGCATCAGGGCGTTTTAAATTTTAGGTTTAATTAGGTCTTAGCGTACAAATAATATTTCATTTCTCGGCGCTTTGCGATATTCTTATCTGTATTTGTTTACTGACCTGCTATTTTTTCTTATGATTGTGATGACTGCGTGTATGATTTGCAGATTTGCAGGCGAGGGCTTTCTATTACTTTCCAACATCAGTGGCTTGCACTCCAACTCTGCAACCTTGTGAAATTCAAATTTAAAACTCTAACAAACCTAATTATTTTGGCTTTTTTAGGCACATGATGCTAAGAAGTCACTCACTCTACTCGTTATATATATCCAACTATAACACTTAACAGTAAAGTAGCTATACATACCAATCGTAACCTATTATCACTTTTTCAAACAACTCTATATGCCAGTCTTGGAAGTACAAATGTATGTTAATGTATCTTCTTCTTTACACAACCGTAAAATATCATTTACCATAGATACAATTATTTTAGTTAAAATACTTTTTATATTTCGTTTCCAAATTTTGCTCATATCTCCTCCGTCGTCATCGTGGGCTCCCCCAGAATGTAAATTATTTAGCTTTCTATAGCTGCCGCACATAATCAATTATGAAGCTCAATGCCTCTTTTTACTATGAACTCACATAAGAGATAAAATATTAAAACGAAAAATGTATAAATTTATAATGAAGTTTAGCAGCCGTAGAACTGACTTCCTGTTGTAACTGACGTGTTGCAACTATTTACATAATAGTCATTGTCTATTTTTAGATTTATCGTAATGCTCTATATGGAGTATGTTATAACTAGTTTAGTTGTATTGCCATAGTTCTAGGAAGTAAAAGTTGATAGAAATAAAATTATTATTTTTTTTTTTTTAAGTTATGAACATGGGTGTAAATTTGTCATCATATAAATAGATTGTTATGTACTCTATATGATCAAAATGGAGAAGAACGATAAACAAGAAATTGGAAACATAAACTTTCTTTAATTAAAACTACGGTAATGTACGAGGATATTTGTTTTATTAACGAGAAGATAGTTGTAGTCATTATTCAGATAAATTGTAAGAAAATTTACTCTACTTTCCTAATAACAAATTTGTTTAAAAAGGTGTTACAATATTTGTTGTTTGATTAGAAAACAGGCTAAAATTTGATTTTGATACAAATAGAACATCCAATTTATTTAGAATTAAAGAAAATTGATACACTACTTGAATCAAATGTCTTAGTAGGTCAAAATTTAATTCTGAAACAGAGTTAGGTCTAACAACTTTTCCTTCATGTCAAATAAATTAAACTAAAATAAACTAAAATAAACTAAAGCTAGATTGTTGCCTTCCATATTTTCCTGATATATTACCACTACTACTTTTCTACAATAATACGTTTCTTTATATTCATAACTTATCTTTTCATATGTTAAGTTACTTCTTTATTATTGGCTATATATATTCATCCTTTCATTCTAATGTAGGACTTTCGTATTAAAGATTTGCGGTTAAATATCTAACATTGATATTCGTGATTACCTCTCCGTATACACCATGCTATCTTAATATATTTAAAGGCTCTATGACAATTATTCTTAAAGGCATTGTTATTATTTATCCTGTTTTACTTTGGCTACTGTACGATTAGAAAAAGAAATCTGTCTATAACATCCAGGGAAACCGGTTTCGTTTATTTTAGTTTAATAATAATATACTCTGTATTGGAAAAATTTATTTGGCAATAAATTAAATTACCTGTAGCACTTTTTTAGAAACTCAAAACTATGTTCCTCAGACCTCAGAGGTTTGATTTTAACGGTTGTTTAGTATAACTTTGTGGCTTTTTTTTATTGAATAGTTATAGGGAAAAATAACGAGCTAAATGAGCATATAAAATTATATATGATGAGTAATTTGACCCAAATATAAAAATATCTTAATATTATCAGATCTAAATACTATTTTTATCACCTTACTTAAGTTTGGTCGGGTCTGATAATAATTTCGATGAAAACTTGAATATTATGAATGTATCAGACATTTTACTAATAAATTAAGTACATTGATGCTTAACAATTAATTTTTTAAATTAATAAATATTATTAATATTGAACAAACAACAACACCTTAGCTTTCGCCGAATATATACGGCCTCTTCAGGTGATCAGGTGAAGTTTTGACTGACTGTGAGGAGTCTTAAATTGATGACATTTGGTGCTGAGTTATTTTATATATCTTTTTAGGAAGGTTGTTATATTTTTACTTTAGAAATAATCCTAATCTAATCCTTTTAATATCTTATCTAATCTTATTTAATTAAAAACATACTAAACCTTATTACATAAAAGAAAAGTTATGTGAATATCCTAAAATAAAAATTTTAAAAAATTACTAAGAAAATCTTAAAATTCAGTATACTATAAGAATATGTGCCTTAGTTAAAATTGTCAGATATTTAACTTAATAGGATTAGACGATATGATTTACTCATAAGAAGAAAATTGAGATACCTAACAAAAGGATGATCTGGTTATAACTATTACGATAAACAGAAAATATTCAGACTCACCTATCCCACATAGGGAAACCAAACACAGAAATAATTATCAACTTAGATGTTAGAATGGCAATCTTAATCATCTACGCACATACTTAAGCAAATACACAAAATGACAATACTGAACCGTAATCAATTATTATTTGTATATATAAAAATAGGAGATTACAAACTTACTAATTCAAATATTTCAGGAGGTAGAAATGTACATGGATTAGTTTACAGAATATATACAATATTAGAAATTGGAAAAATATACTAAATATAGAAAGATTTTCAAGAAAAAATTAACAACCTCCAAAAAAAAGAAAAAATACTCTCCAACACCAAATATGACACTCAAAATTATAGAGCTGCTCACAGTTCAGATATAAAAAAACTTACCTGAAGTAAGGCCGTTATCTTATCGGCATATAAGAATAAGCTTAGTAGTTTATAGTTAGTTTGTTCAATATATAATTTATATTTTTATTTCATAATATTATTTATTAAATTAATTTAGTTTTGGCTCAAATGTAATATATATTTAATTTAAAAGCTAACATTCAAATTGTGTTCATAATATTTACCTATAAATTAATTTATTTTAGGGCATATATTTATATATATATTTATATTTATCAAATAAAATAGATAATTAATATTAAGAAGTTTTAAGCATAATTTAGTCAATACTTTAATAATAGTTTGTGTCAAGTGAAAAATATAACAATCATTAAGGCTTTAAATTCATTGATAAAAAACGCTATATATATTTTACCTTAATAACTAAATTAAAAAATTGCTACTAGTTGCCTAAAACAAATAAATAAAAGACATTTATTATAATCTTATAATTAAGTGCTAAAGTAAATTTTAATTATTTATTCAAATTTCGTGAATAGCTGGGACAAAGTATATATATAATTATGATATTTATTAACCAAATACAGAATTATCTAGATTTTACAGAATATTACTGGATTTTAAGACATGATTTCTTTCTTAATCGCATAGTCCATAAAGTAAAACAGAAAATAAAAACATAGTCTATTAAAGAAAATGTCATAGAGTACTTTATAAAATGATATTTCTAAAGAAGCATGGTGTCGGAGAGATCAGCTTAGAATTATTTATAGTTCATGAATTGTACTTGACAATATAAATATCATTTATAACGAATGCTAATTTTCACCACCACTATGTAAATATAATTATAAGCAAATATTTAAAACACATCTACTAATAACAGAAAGTTATAAAAAAATCTATCACCATATAATAGAAATAATGCTATATAATGCAGGTTAAACATTTATAGAGAGTATATATTTAAAAGAAAGGATACTAAATTACCAAAAATTATCATATACAATCTTCCAAAAGTCATACTGACAAAATAAGACTAGATAGAAGATTTAATTAGGTTATTGAGCCATGTCCGTTCGCGTATGGACATGAGATGAATACAACTACAATCAGATTTTCATTTCATTTAGTAAGTATACATATAAGCATATGTAAGTTATAGTGCTTGAATCGTAAATTTGTTTCTGAATAATTATTTTTGAAAAGGTTTTAGTCTCGCGATATTCTTCCAACTTATCATGTATTATGGCGATAAACAGATACGTATTTAAATTAAGTTTCTATGAACTATAAATTATAATTATTAGATCCCTAAATATCCTCATCTAACAATCAAAATATAAATTAATACAAGATCAGATAAATGGTAAAGGAATAAATCGCTCATATAAATGTATAATAGTAGCAGATGTACGAACACAATGATAATGATATGATTACATAATTGATATGATAATGATATGATTAATAACAAATAACGTTAAAGATTCCCAAATAATTTTTAAATATGATAAACTATAAAACATTATGTTAAAATAATTATTCACCATTAATTAAATTTATACGATACAATACCAAGTGACCTAACAATGCCCCAAGAAACAAATCAGCACAGTATTATACACCGGAATCCTCACAACCCATAAGCCAACAAGTAACCAATCACTCGCTCTAAAAAACAACATACAAATCACTACCTTACAAGCACAACATAAACATAGATGAACACTATACTTCATCAATTATAGGTGGCTAGACAGACATATAAGAAAACCTCTAAGATACAATATAATAAATATTACTTCACACTCTACTACAAACTAAAGTAAAGCTATATAAATCAACCAAACAATTCAGCACACAGATCTACCAACCCACAGCCTATTTCAATATTTGATAAACAGATTATACTCCGACACGCCAATAATCCTTGTTACATCAGCACCCCCTATTCTAAATCACCAGAAATCCCACACTACCCACACCGTTCCTTGCTCTATCCTCTTATATTACAGACAATTTAAGAATGAACCAAACCATCGACCTCCATTCTCACCGTCCTAACATCAGAAGCAGGTACAGATTTAGAAAACAACATACAATTAACAATCTTTACAACATTTAGTCACTTTTCCACTACACACTCAAACATATATATAAAACATAAAACAAACGCAGCCTAAGGATAATGAGCGACCTCCCCACCTTTCATTAACCTAATCATTCAGATAATCTTATATTTATGGAATTCAACTCCAGACAAAGTCACAATTATGTTCTTTAATCCATAACGCCATATAACGTCTAGATTCATACATAAACATTATATAGAGTTCCATCACTGGTCATGACATATAACTCTCTTAGCAGATTCAAACTCCCACTATCATTACCAACACCCATATGCTCATTAAACACCATATAGAATATGCTATAGACTAATCATTCACATCAAGTCAACACACATTGGAATAGTCTTATATACAACTAGTATATCTATGCCCTTTCTAGACCTCCACTAATTACTTGGAATTAACTAACTAATCAACATATTTCAACACTTGCCGAATAAATAGGACCCGGTAAACACACCCTGCATCACAAAAAAATTCACATTACAACTGAGAGTATATCCAAATGTAACACATCGCTTGACAGAAATAATAGCCAACTCTTCATATAAATACTCTCGATGTACTCTCTCAGAGATGTTCCACTACAGCTTTCCAAAAGATATCGATTCCACCAAAGTCTAATCTGGTTAAGAACAACATTTAAATTAGAATATTACACATAATATTTAAATAACTCAAGCATATAAAAATAATGCAAAAGAAAGAAATCAAAGTAGAATCATTATCTTTTATGCCTTTCCAAAATATTAGACTATTTAA